>JAOYMZ010035963.1:0-15880 GCA_025802335.1 Pinguicula primuliflora | reverse complement strand
CTCTCCATTAAATGGTGATAACATCGTCAGAATATTATCAAAACTTAAACATATGATCTTCTATGTCTAAGGATTCCAACGATGTGCCCAATTCCGTCAACGGGTGATACTAGTGGCCGAAATTAACAGGAGTGTATAAATATGTGTATAAGAAGATGTCAACGGAACCGTCCCGATCAAATAAAGTAAAAAAAAAAACTTCGAGATTAACATTAACGAAAATTGAAGTACGTATTACAAACTGGAGAGTATTAAACCTGGACAAGATTAAATATAGATATAATGTAGGCAACCACCAATTCAAAACCGCAAAGTTCCCAGCAAAGTTCCCACCAAAATACAAGTTCAGAACTCAACAAAAACCACAAGTCCATAACATACAGCGGATCAAAATGCAATAAAACTCATGTTCATACACAACAGAAAGTAATAAAACTCATGTTCACTTTGACTTCGGAAATTTAGCAACCGCTTCATCATTGATTATGTCGACCAGATAGCAGAGCCACTTCTCACAGACATCATTATCAAGTATCATCCACATTTGTTGGGAAGAGACATTATCAAATAGGTGTGACACGATAGCAGTCCGCATCCATACGTTAAACTGGGTGTATGGCCTCAAATCATCCATCAATCGCCTTGCAACATCCAATGGTGGGTCAATAGGAGCATGGATGGTTTTAATATAAGTCCTGATCTCCGAGTAGCAACGTGTTTTTTCATCCTCTGTGGGCATTGGCCATTTTCCTTTATTCCGATGAGCCCTAGGAACTGCTTCAGTAACCCCACCGTCCTCTACCTCGAATGTCCTTTTCCTCCCCTACTGTTTTGGACCCTTCAGTCTCACCAATGTCCCCAGCATCTTGTGCGTATCCACCAGTTGTCCTATCCTTCCCGAAGATCTCACACCAATCTTCATAGAGGGGAAATGGTTTTCCCCTCAATAATTTGTAGTCAGAATTGGTCTACAAACACAATACAACAGAAAATGTTAGTAACCATTCAATACAACACAATACAAAGTTGGAGTAAATTAGGCTCATTATCCATCAGTGGATTGCGTCCACCTGAAGACTCATTATGTTGATCAGGGACAGAGTTCAGAGTACCGTATTGACTGCACAAGTTCAGTACAACAAAGTCAAGGTATCGACCCTGAAGATGAAACACTTAACTCTTTATACTATTCAACCGTGATGGAGTTTAGAGTACTGTATTAATTGCACAAGTTCAATACTGTATTGATTGCACAAGTTCAGTACTGTATTGACTGCACAAATTGAAGGTAATTTTTCTTTGTTGATGAGATCCTAAAAGCATAGATGAAACGTTTTATTTTTTGTGCAGATGTTCAACATGGCACCAGGAAGCAAACAATCACACAAAAAATGATTTTACCCTCACAATATCAGCCCAGGTTGTTTTATCTTCAACCACCACCTTATGAGTTGTCGGATCCACAGACACCCCACTCATGGCCATGAAATCGGAGAGTAGATCATATGTCTTCTTCCACACGTGAAGTTTGGATATCACGTGTGGCACAGCACAAATAGTGCTCCCTCTTACCTTCCTGGCAATACTCTCAGCACATGACAGAAGAAATCTGGGTTTGAACACTCCTTGGCTTTGCATTCATTCTTGCACTAGTTTTTTCGCTGCATCAACCAAGGCTTACTCTTCAAATTGGAGTCACACCTTCTTCCTCTTCCTTTTCTTTATTCCCCCACTACCTCCATCCTCACTTGCACTGGTAATTTTGTGTCCAGGGACTTTGGTAGGACTTCCCCTTGCTTCTCCTCTACATCCTTGAAAGGGTCCTCATTCGCCGCCGTGTATTCAGCCCTTAAGTCCAAAGGGTCTCCAAATGCTTCGGCATTAGATTTTGGGCGCTTATCCAGCACGTAAGGCGAATTAGCTCTCTCCTCAGAAAGTGAACTCTTGCATATATCCATAGGAGCAAGCATTTCGCCAGGGGATTTTTCTGCAACGGGAACTCTCGCTTTCCCCCTAAGTGTTTTGTAGCTTCCTGTTTTCATCTGAATGTTCGAAATTATTTGAACAATCAATATCAAAACCAAAAATCTACAATTAGTGTGTGCGAAATCCCAGAACAACCATAAGCAGAACTAGGCTACAGTTCATGTGTGCCAAAGCCCAGAATTTTTTTGGTCAAAATCTACAATTCGTCCAGAATTAACGAATACGGTTCATAACATTTCGACAAACAGTGCATTCCACAGAGCAAGATGAAATAATTCTTCGAAATAAGGGACTAGGTTCATGTGTGCAAAATAGAGATGCAAAAATTCAACCAAAATTGACCGAGAAATTAGATACATTGGGTTAAGGTGAGAGATTTACCTGAAATCATCGAAATGAAAGTTGGATTCGTGTTGGTTCTTCAGGAAAATGAACTAGGGTTCTTCACGGTTTTGCTTTTGTCGTCGATTTTGAAGGAATAAACGACAAGGAGAGGTTTTGTATATGCATCTGTTGAAATGATGAGGATATTTCCGTCAATTACACCTTCAAAAATTTCGTAACACTCCAAATTACATGTATCTGAGGGGATTAGTTTAGCGCTCCCAATCAAATTCAAGGGAAAAAACGGGAATTTGGGACGTTTGACCAATTTTAACATTCCGAATCAAAATCTCAGCAAACAAATGTTGCAGTTTGATTACGGTAGTTACGAAGGGCCATAATTACAGTAATCAAACCCTATCACATGCAGCAAACAGACCATTAGGTCTGGTACTACGGATAGGTATATATTTTTTGATTTGGAAAACATCCAATTTTATACTCTACATCTACCTTCATGCCTCCTCTCCTTCACCGTGAAGAACAGCATTGACCGGTGAAATTGACGAGTGCCGGAATTGCGGTAGGAGATGCCATGGATGACCTCTTTTCGAGAAGACTGTCGCCTAGACCGCTTAGATATCACCTAGGCACTGGGCAGTTACCTTTCACCCTACCCGAATGCCGCTTAAGAATTCTCTTAAGGGTGCCTAAGCGGGCACCAAAGCGAATGCCTAGGTCGCCCAGGGAACGCCCAACGCTTTTTCAAACACTGTGGATGACAGACTGGGGGGGGGTCAATGGGCTATGATCGCTACGATCTAGGAGCAACCTTGATTGCAATAACTATGTGACCTGTTGCAAACCAAAACTCTAATGCCATCTAAGCATGACAAATGGATATGGAAGCATGCCAGCACAGGTTCATACACTGGAACTCTGCCTACAAAATCATGTAGCTTTCTTGCAAGTAAATGTTCGGGAAAATAGAAGAGATCTAGGGAAGGTATGAGGTAAACTAGTGCCAAGACGAGTCCAGAGTTTCTCCTGCAGGCTTCTATGGGCCAGGATAACAACAATGGACGAACTACAACATAGAGAAGTACATTTAGATCCACATTTGGATCAATGCATTTGGTGTGGACGTGAGCAAGAGACTGTGCTACACCTGTTCTTCAACTGTGAGCCTGCACAAACTACTTGGAAGGATATCTACGCTCACAGCTCCACGCTATTTCAAGGAAAGATGCACGGTATTACACGCTAACGTCTTGCAATCTCAGGCCATCTTTCACTGAGATTGTGGGTAATGTACAAAGACGCTATTTTGGGCTATTCCGCACGATGACACTAGCAACTAGTCATCGATGTTTGATTTTGTCAATCTCTAAGCTCCATTTGAACAATAAAGTCCATGTATTGATCTGCTAATGTCATTCTAAGTGCATTTGTGAGGAGAACTATTTGTCGGGCTTCCTCCAACATATCGCCTGAATTATATTACTCTGGAGTACACATACTTGTAATTTGAGTCACTTGTAATTTCTGCAATGAGCATTGATGTCTCTTATACGACATCTTTTCCATTTTGAACTTTCGACATTCACATGCCTTCATCATACGTAGGAGTTCTGGTATATAGCTCTCATTTTGGTCCACTGATCAAAAGGGTATGAGCTTATTTCTAGTCCTTCCCATTTTAAGCTTTGTCTTGCTTCTACCAGTCTTCTTCAGGGCCGAAGATTCCTTTCTCGTGCAAAATCAATTCTTCCATGGTTCCTCTCTTACAAGGAACACTGAAGAGTTCTAATTTTACGTAATGTTGTTGCATCCAATGTTCTCCAATTGGGCGACAACCCAATTGGCCTTAGCAACTGCCCAAGGTGTGGACCTAGTGGTGAATCTATTTAGGACCCAAGGATACTTTTTAATACAATATTTTGTAAATTCTAAGATATTAATGATGGATCTGGCACACTATGCAGTGCCCATGTGGCACTGCATGATTAGTGTGGTAGGTGGGTCGGTGTTCAACACCTTTGCACGGGCCTGCTGACTGGCCAATCTCGTAAAATCGTGAGGACTGCACACTCTGCAGTGAGTTCCCTCTTCCATTTATGGTATAGTTAGGATTTCTTTTGTATCTCCTATTGTTTGTTCTTCTACATTTATTTTTTAAAATTAGTGCTACACATACCAAAATATTTATGTATGGAATGTGGTAAAAAAGATTTTTTTTTCTTTACTTCAAATCGGCGAAACTAAAATATAAGATCACTACTATATTTCTAGTGCAAAGTCAGTTGCAAAACTGGTATTTGATTGCAATGTCTTTATCAGACACTAAAATCATAATAATATTGATTTAAAGAACAAAAAATTGAACACAAAAATTTTCGGTCACTTTAAGTTGTCAGAATCAAATTTATTGATAAGTACTGGATTCTTATCCCCACAAAAATTTCTAATCTTATATTTTAATTTCGACAATCGAAATTGGATGAAAGAATATGCTCGGACTCTTGAGCATTTTATTGGATAAGTAAGAATTTATTACCTAAAAAGTATGTAATTTAGAACGCTATTATAGGAGATTACCCAACTGTCCGAGTCCTAACTAGTAATGACGTTTTGTTTTTGATAAGTAAGAATTTTTTTGTGTTGTTATATATGTTAAATCTGGGAAGTGATTCATTGATGATGTTTTGGTTATTGATTTCTTGGATTATTCAAAATTTGTATCATCTCTGACCGATAAACATCTTCCACCGATAACGGTTATTTTTAGCTGGAAACGGTTATTTTCTACACCGATTTCTCCTAAATTGCAACAACATCCTCTTCCTTTAACCCATATCATCCGATGGATGATATGGATGTTGGTGCATCTGTGGATTTTTCACCGTTACAGGAGAAAACGCCGGTTAATTCTCCGTATGACAAAGTCCAGCTCGCCCAGGATGGTGGCAAAAATGCAACTCTCCTGAAACGGCCGGCGCTCAGGGGAAATAACATGCAAAGTAGGGTTGTGTCATCTTTGCATTGCATTTATTTCTTGATCTCTTTGAGTAAATTGTAAATATATAGTTGGCATCACTTTAACTATATTGCATACATGCCTTTCCAAAAAAAACTATATTGCATACATTTATAATTCTACTCTATCAAGGGGTTCAGTAACATCATTACTCATTACCAATAATGGACAATGATATTATTGACCTATACTATTTTCAGCATAATCTGTATATAAAGAACTACTACCTTTATCATTACTTATAATAAAGCAACTTTGAGTAGTAATTATGTTACACACTTATCATGTGAAAAGATACAGTCTCATATCTTAGAATTCATAGAAACAGTAAAAACATTAATGACACTAACACAATCCATATAATGCTTTCACGTGTTAGGTCTTGTTCAATGTATGAATCCACTCATACACTCGTGTCTTAAATGATAATCTTTTATCAACGTTTGTAGAACTACAACGTACTTTAACCAACACGACAATCTTTTACGGTATACTAGTGTCCATGCTAGTTACCACGATTGTGAACACTTTAGAGTTTCATGTTTGTTATAATATAGAGTTCTACGATTCAAGACCAAGAGCATCTTCTTGAACACTTCTATAAATATCAAACTAATGGAACAAAATGTTATATAACAAATATATACATTCAATTCATAAACATAACATAATAGTAATCAACAAAAGTTCACATTTAGAACACAAAACTAACAGATACATCCTCAAAGCACAGAGGATTCTGTGGCGCGACACCAATCCTCGAAAGAAATTCCAGGTAATAGCTGCTTATGGACTTTTAAGCACCACCATAGATGAAGGCAGATTTCTTCCACCGTTGCATCAACCGACTTATTCTTTCCTTCAAATAATTTGCCATTCCTCAATTTTCAGATGTTCCAAGTGATTTGCTCCCATGGGGCATTCCAGATTTGTTTCTTCCACGGAGGCGCAAACAAATTCATAAATTGTATCAAATGGGAGAAGGGGTCGTTAGGCCACACAGAGCTAATTCGCAGTCAGGCATTAATTTTACTCCAGATTTGGTGAGTATTCAAACAAGTTAGAAATAAGTGGCTAACTGTTTCCAGTGCTTGTTCGCACCGAGGGCACATGGCCGAATTCAACTGAACACCCTGCCCCTGTAGATTATCCATTGTGGGCAGGCAGCATTGTATCAGTTTCCAGTTGAAACTTGCAATTTTCAGAGGTATGAAATTGTTCCAGGCTAGTTTCGCTCCTTCATAAGCTCTGCCAAGAATTCTGGATTGGTTCAGGTTGGAATGAAAGTATGGTCTCGAGCTCAATTCCAACAAAATTGATCCAACCCATCTTGCATATTCCCATTTCACCTGCGACAGATGATCAAATGGTATGGAAGCCTCGAATGGATGGAAAATTCACTACTAAGTCAGCATGGTAACTCATTCGCCAGCGCTATACGGCTGCACTGGACTATACTTGGTTTTGGGAGTCACAAATCCCCCTGAAAGTCAGTATATTTATGTGGAGAGTGATCCACCACATATTACCAGTGGATGTCATTGTTCGCAAGAAGGGAATATCACTTGCCTCAAGATTCTCTTGCTGCATCCACTCTGATCATCTAGAAACACCTAATCATCTGCTCTCGGAGGGAGAATTGGCCAAGCAGGTATGGAATTTTTTCGAAGACATCATGTTGCAGTCCAGTAACTCAACTGAGTTAGTACGTAAATTCGACTTGTGGCTCACAGGCACAACAAAAGTCTTTGGCATTTCTCAAAAGGTTGATTCCTGCTGTCATTTGCTGGGAAATCTGAAAGATGCCGTGCTCAATTAGGTTTGAAGGAGTTCCTCTCAATGCCGTCGCAGTTATTCATTCCTTCTACTGCTGATTCAAGATATTATGAAGGTGACAAAACTGTATTCTCCCAAACAAGCTGTAAACAAATACATTCTCCACCAGCTGCATATCAAGCTTACTTTCGGACCGCAACAACTGGCTTTCTCTCTGCATTGGCAGGCACCAACTCCGCCTGCCTTCAAGCTTAATATCGATAGCAGTGCCTCAACTCACTCTGCAGGCGTTGGGGGTGTTTTCAGAAACGAAAATGCAGCTGTCTTGCTAGCCTTCCACTCACGCATAAATCTTTGCTCAGCCATTAAAGTGGAAGTGGCAGCCTTGCTTATTGGATCCACAATTGCTCTTCAACATGGATACCTGCAGCTAGAAATTAACTCAGATTCTTTTCTTGTTGTCAATGGATTCTTGCAGGTGGATACCTCCCCATGGATTGTTCGCCAGAAGCTATGACAGATTCGAAGGCTGCAACCTCTCTTTCAGTACTACAACCTCAGTCACTACTTTCGGGAACTTAATACAATAGCTGACGCACTGGCAAAGAGAGGCAGTATGAGAGCAAACGATCATGTCATTGTCCAAGATCACCTACCAGAAGAAATTGCAGCACTAGCTCAGCATGATCAGTTACACTCCTACCGTAGGAAGCGTAGAGTCCATATTTGAAGTTCTATTTTTTGGCCTCAAAGCTCTCATGGATTGTTATAGCATATATTTTGTAAAAGGAGATATAGGGCGCCATACTCATTCCTCCCCTATAATTTTTCTTGTCAGGGATTTGTCGAAGGGAGGTTTTAAGGAAGTGGGCATATATCACCCTAAATCATTTCGTTGGAAAGGTCTGGAGCTGACATTGTAGGTGCCTCACACCATTTCTTTCAATAATAAAATCTTAAATCTTTGATTAAAATAAAAAATGATTCCATAGATTGTTCATCTGCTTAGAGTATAATTCAGCTGTTTGGTATTGCTTTCTGGAAGGGTCCATCCATTCCCAACAATCCTGTGCCTGGGTTTGTTTGGGTGCTTGATTCAGGATGGCAGAGAGCTCCAGGAATTCTACTATTGCTGCAGTTGAGCACGGTTGGATCCAGGTTCACATCCATATCCAGGTATTCCCATCAAAAAAACCCTTTTCAGAGACCTTAATGTGCTTCTCTCCTGCATACGAGTATATAACATGAAATTGTGTAGATAAAGGCTCATTATATAGCCATGGGTCATGCCAGAATTCCGTGTTCACTCCATTACAGATCTTTCGTTTATAATCTTCATAGAACCATTATTTAGAAATCATTGCCTTCTTGATATCCTGCCACCACACAGAAGTAGCCGCATTCATGCCTACAGATTCTCTTCTCAACATTATATTTCCATAGCGGCCTGCTATGATTTCTCTCCATAAGCCACCTCCCTCCATCAATAGCTTACTAGGCCATTTACCTAGCAAGGCTAGATTATATTTCTCCATATCCTTTACACCCAAACCACCCTTCTCTTTTGGATAACAAACATTCCTCCATTTAATCCATGATATTCTTTTCTTGCCATCCCCTTTCTCCCCCCATAAGAACTGTCTTTGTAACTGCGTTAACTGCTTAATCACCGCTCTAGGAGCTTTAAAGATAGAAAAATAATACGTAGGAATACTGGATAGGACAGCTTTTATCGAAGTAATTCTACCTCTCAGCGAGACATGTTTCTTCCTCCATCTTGCAAGTCTGTTTTGTATGGTGTCTATAATTGGCTTCCAAGATACAATTCTCCTTGGGTTCATACCCACCTAGATACTAAGATATAAGAATGGTATAGTATCCAATGCACAGTGCAGCATATCTGCTTGTTGTGATCCAATATCCTGCTCTAAGTTGAGCACAAAAAAACTACTTTTAGCAAAATTCACTTTCAACCCTCAATAGACTTCAAATAGTCGAAGTATCCTCAGATAAGTCTTTAAGTCTTCCAATGCGCCATTCGTAAAGAGTGGAGTGTCATCTGCGAACTATTGATGGGTTACCATTGATATCAAATCTATATCCCACCAGCAACCCTTTATCCACAGCTTGCTCTATTAAAAGATTTAAACCTTCAGCTACTATTGAAAACAACAAGGGAGACAATGAATTCCCTTGTCTTAATCCCTTCTCCATATGAAATTCACCACAAGCACTTCCATTTATAGTCACTGACATATAGGCTGTCTTAATACATTCCTTTATCCATTGCATCCACTTAGAGCAGAATCTCATAGACTCCATCAGTGCCACAAGAATTCCCAGTTTATGCTATCAAAAACTTTTTGGAAGTCCACCTTCAATAGAGCACAAGGCTTTTTCTTTACCTTTGCCTCATGTATCACCTCGTTCGCAACCACAATGTTGTCCAGAATAAACCTTCCAGAGATGAATCCTGCCTGATTTTTAGATATCAGGAATGGAAGAACTTTTGCTATTCTTTGAGCCAAGAGTTTTGACAGGATCTTGTAGACACAACCCACCGTAGATATAGGTCTAAAATCATTAATTCTTTGCGGATTATCCTTTTTAGGAGCCAACGAAACCAATATTCCATTTAAACCCTTTACCAAATGGCCCTCATTCCAAAAATATAGCAAAAATTTCATGAAGTCATCTTTCAAAATCGGCCAGAAATGTTTTATGAACTTGAAATTAAATCCATCAGGGCCGAGACTCTTCCCACTCCCACAACTACTCACAACACTCCACACTTCCTGCTCAAAAAATGGTGCTACAAGACTTTCATTCTCCTCCAATGGTACACACCTATTCACAGACCAAGAACTAGGGGCCTTACCATTGGTGATTCCGTTTAGTGTAGTTTAAATGCTTCATGAATATGTTCTTTGACCACTGGCACTTCAGATTTCCATTGATAATAAATTAATAGACCTCTTACTGTGTTTTTTGCTCTTTTCTGCTATAGAGAGGTGTAGAAAAATTGTGTGTTTGCATCACCAAAACACAGCCACTTATGCCTTGATTTTTGATATATTAATATTCCCTTCATAGTTGAGAGCCGCAATAAATCCCTTCTTGCTATTTTTATCTCCTCTTTCCCTGCTTCAGTTAACAAGACACTCTCCATCTTAAAATCCAACTCATTCATCTTATCCTCAGCTACTTTCATTTGCTGATTTAGTCACCAAATGTCTCCTTAATACATTCCTTCAACCTATGTTTTAGCTGCTTTAGCTTATCTACCAGAATAAAGCTAGGGCTACTTTCTGCAACCAACTCCCTCCAAACACTTGCTACAAACTCTTCAAAGCCAAGGTGATCAAACCAAGAATCCATGGTTTTGAACGATTTAGGCCCCCAATCTAGAACTCTATTTATGAGAACAATGGGACAATGGTCAGAATAGCGTCTGTCCAACGTCATCTGATATAAATATGGCCACTTTTGAAACCAACTTTCAGTGATTAGAAATCTATCAAGCCAGCTGGAGCAGTTTCCAGCAAGTTGATACCATGTGAACTTCCTTATCTGCAGCGACAAATCCATCAACTCAGAATCTAGAATAAATTGATTAAAATCAGACATCTCCCTTGAATGTGAAGGAGACACTCCTTTGCATTCCTGACCATTTCTGACCGTATTAAAGTCACCAGCCACGCACCATAGACCATCCTGTTCCTGTCTTACATCCTGCAGTATAGATCTCCACAAGTTCCTCTTTTGCAGAATAGTTGAAGACCCGTACACATTTACCACACTTATGCATGATCCTCCATCTACTTCAGTGCATGTAACTCGCAAGCAACTATCATGATCCCATGTCGATATAAAGGTAATTGCATCTAGCCTCCAAGTCGTTAACAATCCACCTAAAGCTCCAATGGCAGGCTTGTACAAAAAAACCCACAGAATCAGTGTCCCATAGTTTCTTCACTAGATCCAAAATTGATCACCTCTTTTTTTTTCCTGAATAAGTAGCAGCTGAATGCTATATCTGCTTATTGCTTCTCTTACTTCTAGAATTTTATTAGGACTTCCCAGTCCTCATGCATTAAAGGACATACGACGCATTAAATAAATTGTTGAACTCCTTTATGTGATGGCTTAGAGATCGCTTGAAGAGGTTACTGCATCTCTTCTCTCCATATCAACAATTATCGGTATAAGAGAAGGGTCATGAGTGATACTTATAGCCACACCAAGATGCATAGTACTTTCTGCTTCATCCAGCATTACCTGTTCGGTGAGAGCAGGGGCAAGGGGAGGACTCACTATTGGATCCGGTTCCGAGTTAAGAGTTGTATCCAATGTCACTAGAGGTTCAATTGCCAAAACAGGCTCCATAGGAGACACAACAGGTAATATTCTTGGCACTTGTCTTGACTTTCTCGTTAGCCGCCTCTCATACTTTATACTATGCATACGTCGACGTCTATTTTCTCGGGCCCCAATTCGACATAGTGTACGCAATATTGGGCCAACTAGGATGATGACCCTGATTTGTTTTTTTAAGTGCCAGCCCAACACTTTAGCGCCCAACTTAATTAAATCTTCGTCAACTTGCCACAAGTACTTTTGCGGTGTTGATTTTGGATCTCTGGATAAACTCCCCTTCGAGATTATTGGGGCATCCACCAACGGGCTGACAAAGAGGGAAGATAATTCTGCTTCCATGTTCGTAACTGAACCATGTAATTTCCCATTTTCCATATTTGACTCCGAGATGTTAGGGATTCCCCTAGGATTTGAATTTGAATTCAAAGCTCTTTGACTCTGATGAGATTGTGGCGTCAATCTTAGGATAATAATAGAATTCAAATTTATTCCATTTTCAACGGTATTTTCCGGCATCACCGAAGATCCAATGTTTGCTGCCAAGTCTGGTGAACTTTGTGTCAACAAACTTTCTTCCACCACGCCAAAAAATCTAGTCAAGTTCCTGCGCAGTTTTGTTGCAACCTTAATTCTACATAATTGCAGAGATCGGTGTTGTATGGAGTCATCTTCGATTTTCAATACTCTGCCATATCTCGATCCAATCCAGTTCCAGCATCTTAGATTCCAACAATGAAGAGGCAGGCCAGAAATTTGTAACCAGATCTTTCTCTCCACTATGTCACAGCCAGGCTCCCATGTCTTCACCCATGAGAATAGTATTAGCTTCTAGTTTTCCAGAATTAGTTTGTCTTGGCCTTCCTTAGTTAGCCCTTGTATCAGGACCAGCTTATCAGATAGCGAGGACAGACATATCTCTCGATATCCAGAGAGTTGTAATTTTGCCAACACTTCATCACATCCTGCATCTTTCAGTTCTACAATCGACGCAGACCTCAACCAAGTCAAATCCTCTGGAGTTGTTGTAAAAATCTCCTTACTGGCAATAATTTTTTGTGGGTCCGCCGGAGTAACCAATTCAGCATAGGGGCCCCCACTTGGACAATACCAGATCATCGAGGCAGTGCCGACAGTGATTTCTTGCTCTGCTTCGACTGCCCCTGCCACCACGGTTGTATATATCGATAAGTAATGTTGCCTGATTCTGCTTCTTGCGCTCCCCCACGGCCGTAGCATGCAACACTGACCTCCAGAGTATAGTTCCTCACCCTTCTACTGTTGATGCGAATTGCGAGGTCCTCCGCGTTGCGAACCAAACCAAAGAGCACAAAATCGAATTTCTTTCCATTTCTGCCCACCCTTGGAGACACAATCACGTCTCGAACCAAACCGTACTCGGAGAAAATTGCACCCAGTCTTGATGAGTCCCAGCTTGACGGAAAATTAGTGAAGAGCAGCGTAGTGAGCAAGTTTTTTCACAGCCCGAGTTTATGAGGCCGAACAATTGCTTATAAGACCGAATTGTAACTGTGTCCGTCGGATCTTCATCCGATGGACACAGTTAATTCTACTTAAGTTGCCCAGTTCGCGGGTCAAAACCCACGGTTCGGGTCGCGGGTTTTGACCCGTGAACGCAAAATTCATTTTTTTTAATTTTCATTTTAATAATTGAAATTATCAGCGATTTCAAGCCAAAAAATCCAAAAAAATCATAATATTCTGGTGAGAACTGGAACTTCTTTCCGCAAACAACATAATGTTGTAAGGTAAAACAGAATGTTTAAAACCTACCTAAAAAAACAGAATGTTTAAAGGCCAAACCTTTAAACAACAGAATGTTTAAACAACAAAATGGAATGCCACGAAATCAGAATCCAGTCAAAACAGAATGCTACGAAATCAGAATCCAGGCAAAAAAAATGCTACGAAATCAGAATGCTACCAAACCTTTAAACAACAGAATGTTTTCATGGAAAACCGAATCCAGGAAATGCTATTCAGAAAAACAGAATCCAAGCAAAACCCACAAAATCTTCAACATAAGTTCATAATGCTACGAATTCAGAATTCATCCCACAAAGTTGATCTATTTAAGTTCTACTGAAGCTTCAACATAAGTTCTACACGTCATTGTATGCTACGAAATCATCATCTTCGTTGTCCAGGTTAGTTGAGACCCTGCATTCATAACTACAATATGATTAACATATTTTTTCATAAAAAACGGTTAACCAAAAATATAGCAACTTTTAAGAAATATATGGATCAACGTTTTTAGGACATTTCCTTATATCGTGGCCTTTTGTTCCACAACCATGGCAAGTTCGAGGTTTCTTGGACGTCTTCTCCAATGCACTCTTATGTCTTTTACTAGAACTCTTTGCCGTAGGTCAAATGAGATCTTTTAAAGGTTCAGAGCCACTACCTCCATTAGCCTCTTGTACAGCTTGAGAAGATGAACCTTTGTCGACTTTCATGCGACGAAATTGTTGATCAATCAATGCAATCCCATCTACAAAGACTTTGGTTCTCGAATCATTCACCAAAGCGTCGTCAATTACCCTGGAAACAAGTCGTACTATATTTGAACTGGAATTGATACACCCCTTAAAACCAGATTCAATTCTTCCCACAACTGATGACTGCATCCACCGTTGCAGTTTGAACTGATCGGGCAACTCATAAATATTCACTTTGAATAAATAGGCCAACAAATATCGACAACTACATGTTATCTTTTGAGATAACTTTTTGACTTTAACTTTTCGGACTCTATCGATAAACTCCTGAGTATTTGCAATTGTATATCTCAAATATAAATCATCTTCAGTTGGTCTATCAACTCTATAGCGAAGAAATTCAAACACCTCATCCTGAAACATGAAAAATATGGCCCGTGTATACAGGTCCCTCATTGATTTCTCCATCGGATGGGTTATTTTCAACATTAGTTTTTCATATAAATCCGCTTGCTCCAACTTCAATTCATTTTGTCTCAGTTTTTCACATTCCCACTTGAACCGAGTAATGAATTCCCAAAGAGAATTACTTTCCGACCGCTGACTGCTTGTCATCCCAGCGGTGAATATATGTCTTGTAAACGCTGGCATCCAATGACTTCGATTCTTGTATAACGAACTCAACCATTCATTTTTTGTCAGAGCATGTTCTTCCACAACTGCAACCCATTGCTCTTCAAATTCTGAGGGAGTTTTCTGATTGCTAGATGCATCTCTTGAGATCCGAGTTTGATTCTTTGTAGGCTAGGGGGCCAAGCTTTTCGTTGAACTTCATAATGATAATCCCCACAATCTAAAGAAAAAAGCCGAAAACTCCTGGCAAGCATTAAATCGAACACCTTTCATACAGATCAAATCCCACAAATCAAACGCATATAAAGTACAAAATCACCTGAAAAATATAGGGTTCGTACAACACCGTAAGTCCTGGATTGGTCTCAAAAACCAAAATCAAAGGAAACCCAAAAACTACCAAATCTGCAAGATGAAATCATTGATGTTAAACTTCATTTTATAAGAGATATGGTAGCTGATAAACATGTACTACTTGAAAAGATTGACACTAATACTAATCCTGCTGATATGGGTACTAAAGTGGTTACTAATTTGAAGTTTAAATTCTGTATTGAAAAACTTAGAATGAACACTGTGTTTTAGCTACTTCCAGTTATTGTTATTCTGTTCTTCATGCTCTGTTTGAATCATGCTATCTGTTTCTATTACATGTTCTAGTTTAATCATTCCTCCAGGTTTTAGGTGTTCAATTTTTGGGTCATGTACCCAAAAAGGTGAAGATTGTTGGAAATTTGGGGTCATGACCCGTCTATGTTATGTTATCTCTAACCTATATTATGTGAATTTATTTGTTTAAAGTACCCGTGCACGTCTTGAACTCATCTATAAGCCGAATGATGTCAAAACAGTTGAGTCTAAGCTTTTGTGCTTAATGACTTATTGAATTGCCAACCGAGCTATGATTTTTCGTAGTTTGGAAGTTGAAATTCATTTACGGGGAATCTTGCTAATCTGACTAAAACCTTCTGATTTTCTGGTGTTCTACTTCGGGGTGTGAACTTGTGAGTTAGGTTCTGGGCCTAGATATATGATGAGCTTGATATCCTGATTTGGGCTCCGTATTTCATTAGTGTTGCTGTGCTGACATCTCTTGGTCCGTTACATTTATATTATATAGCCCAGGAATTTGTCTCATTTGATTTCCTGGTTTGGGCCGTTACAATTATATTCTTGATAAGCACCTATTTAAGGCTTATTTCATGCATTAATTTATATCATTTCATTCCCTAAACACTAAGATTATGGCTCAAATCATGTTCATTTCAACTAGATTAGAGAAACACAT
>JAOYMZ010035952.1:0-15885 GCA_025802335.1 Pinguicula primuliflora | reverse complement strand
CGTATTAGCATTCCGTGCGGATTCCATCCGCGTGGGCTTTCACGCTCAATGTTCGTGCCCACTCCCACGCGGTTTTTTTGTGTGTGGCACCTACTATATAAATGTCCCTCCTGGCTTTCATTTACCTACACGTACAAAACAGATATCATACAAAGTATATATCTAGAAGCCTTCAGCGCAGAACTGAAGTGCCGGGTAGAGCATCTACCAGTAGTTCTTATTTTTTGGAGGTATTTTTTGGTATTCTATTTTGTGCATTTAAAATATTTAATTTTTAATTTATATTAAATTATTTTTAATATTTTATATTAGGATATATTCTAATGGATAATTTTGGCGTTTCTGGTTTTTTTACTGGTTTTCCGGGTCGAGCTCGCAAATCCCTGATTTAAATATGCTTCCGGAGTATGTCGAGCCGAGTCCATCCACTCAAAATCCCGATTATGCACATGAATCATATTTAAATTATTCGCAATATTCATTCGCATCAAGCTAAGATATGTGGTCTCAACCAATGAGTCAAGGAGGTTATTCTCAATCACAATATAGCTGGATGTTACCTCAAAGTAATGCAGCTGACAACTTGTTCCCTATTATCGATCTGGAAGGCGATACATCAGACATTGATGTAGATGCCATTAATTCTGAACCCGACACCGAAGATGAGGAAGAGGATATGCAACCTATTCTGGTGCGGCCACGCGTAGATCACAGGTATGATGGATCATACATTCCATATTACCAGATGGCAAGTCCTATGATGGGGGACTCAATGAATATTCTACCGCCATTGAGCACAAAATGTTTCAACGAAGATACAGGTCTGCTTGAAGTGGGCCAACTGTTTAGAGATATGCCCCATCTTCAACATTCGGTAACGAAGTACGATATAATGGTTGCGAAAAGGGAGTTTTTGGTGATTAAGAGCGATAAGAAACGGTGGTATGTTGCATGCAAGCATCATGCTAAAGATAAAAGATGTGATTGGGAGCTCACTGCGCTTTACAGACCCGATGACTAAAAATGGAAAATAACTTATATTGGGCTAGTGCACAATCGCGATCCTATTGTGGTGACCGAGTATCACATTAATCTAACAAAGACATTTGCGACACATGATTTGCGTGGCCTAGTTCGTAAAGATGCAGGTACTACGAATTTATTTTTTTTACTCTTCTTATATATGTACGACCGTAATTTGATGAAGACATTATTATTTTTTAAGCTTTACGATGTACAAGGCTCAGCAGTTGGTGCAAAACAGATATGGATTTGAGATTCGATATTCAAAGGCTTGGTGGACAGTCCAACGTGCCTTTGAAATAGGGCACAGTACGTGGGCGTCTGGTGTTTCACAACTACTCACATATCTCGCAGCACTACAACATTGGGATCCGACACATGTTGTGGATTGGAGGCTTGAGGATACTGACAACCCAATGGAGAAGGAGCTGAAATATGCGTTTGGGGCCTTTGGCCCTTGCATCACTGCGTACCAACACTGTCGTCTTGTTCTGTCTGTAGATAGAACACATCTATACTACCCGTACAGGTTAAAATTACTTGTTGCAGTAGCATTAGATGTCGGTGAACACATATTGCCAGTTGCATTTACATTAGTAGATGAAGAGAACACTGAGGTGTGGCGTTGGTTTCTCGAGAAGTTATAAGAGCACGTCACGTCAAAGGATGCTAGGCGTCATTGTTTGATTTCGGATAGGGGTTCCGGAATTTCGAAAGCTATTCCTGACGTACGTGCATTCAATGGCGAAAGAGGTGACTCTATATTTTGCTTACGCCATATATGCTC
Organism: Pinguicula primuliflora; assembly: GCA_025802335.1. Taxonomy (NCBI): domain Eukaryota; kingdom Viridiplantae; phylum Streptophyta; class Magnoliopsida; order Lamiales; family Lentibulariaceae; genus Pinguicula; species Pinguicula primuliflora. The sequence continues at coordinate 14,075 of JAOYMZ010035952.1, read as the reverse complement.
TAATTTGAATCATGAATGCAAAGACAAGATGGCCAAAAGAATGGCATGGAAAGCCAGCTCCCGAGCTAGTAAGATAAAGTTTCACAGTCAGATGACCACAATTTTGTGATGGAATCCAAAAGCGTACGACTATCTCATGAACATTACTTTAAAGATGTAGACATTATTGTATGATGGAGGACCACGCTGTGGAATAATGACCACAAATCAGGTGGAGTGCTTCAATGGAGTGTTGAATAGAGCACGGCGATTGCCCATAATCGATCGTGTAGCAGACGTATGATTGTTTCTTTGAATACGTCAATGCACGTAAGTGTCATTGTTTGCGCGTGACATTCAATATTGATTGTGTGTAGTGAGAAAGTCAGGCGTTTTTACGAGCGAGGTCAGGTACGTGCTCCTATGCACGAAGTGCAGTCATTCGATATGATTGAGGGTGAAACTCAATTTTGCGCACAAGCTATTACGAAGGGCTCACGTAAACATCATCGTGTGAAGTTAAGTATCCACCATTATTCTTGTGGTAAGTAGTCTCGCTACAGCATTCCGTGCTCTCATGCGATGCAGGTTAGTTTTTCATTAAACAACATTTTACAAAATAATTTATATATTGATCTTAACATTTGAAACTTTGTAGACATGTCGTAAATATCGTAAGGACCCCATGGATTATTGCTTTCTAGCACTGATAATTATCGAGCTTAGGCGCACGTATGAGCAATTATGGCATGCGAGGGGTCCACGCATAGAAGAACCAACTCCTGCATTTTTATTGATACGCGAATTTAAACTAAAGAAAAAGAAAAAGATCGGTCGGAGAATACCTGAAGGAAGAATACATAATGGACAAGACGAAGGAGTAATTATATCTCAAAATAGTGTAGGCAGACTTCCCGATCGTGGACGTGGTAGAGGAAGTAGGCATAGGCGCCAATCAAATGATGACATACATATTAATTGATCTATATAGTATTTTGTATTAAGCATTTATGATTGTATTAATAAACTCATTTTACTAAACAATTTATTAAGCAAAATCTAATGCAACGATTCCTTTAGTAAATAACAAATAAAATTAATTCAATCTTCGTTTAAGAAAATTAGCAGTACTAATATTTTCTCTAAGCAAATCTTCCACGTCGTCCTCTTCTCACAGATTGATTTGTTGATGTGAAGGACCCGCTTCATGATCGTGCTGCATTGGAGGAGGGTCAGTCTCGTTTTGAAATTCGTCACGCAGCTTCTTATGTATCCTCACAACAAGTGATGTAACCAATTGTGGAGTCAACAGTTTTGGGTGCTGGGACGTTTGAAACAAATCTTGGACCCGTATATTTAAATATTTATCAGATCAAATAAATTTAAAGCGTGAAACAAATAAAAATAGAAACTTGCGACTCGAATAAATACATACCAGAAGAGCCATGAAAGACGCATGATCTACTGACACACCGATTTGTTGAGCCGCTGTGTTCGCGGGAGTGCAAAATCTTCGGCTGTGTCATTCGGTCCACTCCAAATAGTCAGGCGCCCAAGTACTTGGCACACTAGCACCTCTGACATCATCGTACATTGATGTTCATATAACGATTCACCCACATCTCACGATGATGGATCAGATAAGCTGACCAATTGAGCATTCTATGCCTATCCTTCGCCTTCGTGTGTGCCAGTGATTCTCCTTAACGTCCACCAGGTCAGGTATCCCCGAGTCCAACTAAATTGATGAACGGTACATCTACATTGCACGAACTTGACCATACTATTTAAAATGATGACCCCATCGTACGTCCATAGCATACGGTCATTAATTAGAATACGACTCATCTCCTCTTCAGTATATGAGATGGAATTAAACTGCAAAAAATAATATAAAAATCAAAATTAAACGTATAATTTATAATAAAATGAAGGCAGATAGATAATAAAAATAAGATTATTCCTCAGAGGTCTCAACGACATCAAAGGACAGCCGCAACATTCGAACTCTGTGCGGCACTGCGCTTCCACTTCTCATCCATCTCACAAATCAATTCCCGAATATATTGGGAATATTTGCACGTCTCCGACTTATGTGAGACGGAATGATCCTAGTAGGGATCGGCACAACGATGTGGAAGCGTGAATATCCACATATTTGCAACAATTTCATTGTGCCGCCCACATTCTTGTAGTTATCCACATGAGTCCTGCGCAGGTTGTTGTTCAGGCAACACAACAACGCACTATCCCAACTGTACATGGGTATCGTCGAAAAATCCGCTATGTGCATAAACATATCAAAAGATATCCTATATTTGTTACGATCCGAAAACATAAACTCACTCAAAATCAGGGCTAGGATACCCCGGGTATAACACTGTACTTCTAATTCATCACTATTTTCATCTATCTGTATAAATTTAAAATGATTTCCTATCGTGGTAGTCTTTAGCATACCTTCGGAAATATCCGTCGGACCAACAGCAATGCCGTAGAGTTGCTCCATATGTTGTCGGATACGAGGCATAAACCATGTCACACCAGTACCTAGCAGCCCAAAAACTGGCAGCCCATTTAGGGGAGTTCCCATATCATAGAAACATCATGCAGTGTGATGGTACACTTCCCGAATGGCTTTCAAAATGTGTGAGTGCGAAGATGTCATCGATCAATCAGAGCCGTCACAAAATGTCAATCTATCTTTATAGGACAACTCTGATATTCCCCCAAAACCCAGCATTAATTATATAATTAATAACCCGATCAAACAAAGTAAGGTCACGAAGCCATTTATCGGGATGCCTGCAAGTTACTATAGCGTCCATATCAATTTCACCTCTTAAAATACATGTACTTCTATGATTCTCCATATCTCCAATAACGTCCTGAGAATCTGGGCGATATAGACTGGGACGCTGGTTCTCATCCTGACTATAACTCATCTTAATATCTACAAAATATATTGTAATAATAAGAATAATGCATAAATTTAATATTAATAATTAATATTCGCATAATTAATAAATTTAATCATGTATTAAAATAACATTAACCTTGTAAAGGTTTGTTGTGGCTTTGATCGATCCGCTGGTGTCGAATAATCTCTTCCTTGTCAATTAGAGATATAAGATTTGGTTTGTGGTGTTAAAAAACGAAAGGGATGAGAACTTTTTATAGTTGAGGCCCCGCTGATGGCTTCAGCGCGGCCTCAACAGATTTCCCGCCATTTCGCCAGGAGTGGGCGGCAAAACAAACACGCTGAAGTCATCAGCGCGAGACCCTAAGTGTTGAAGCTATCAGCGCGGCATGAAATTTTAACAAGTGGGAGAAATTTTGAGCATACATACAATAATTTTCCAATAGAAGTGGCCTGTAACTTGCGCTAGCAGAATAGCCATAATACAGCTAATGTTTTTTTTGACTCTTTATTTTTTTTTTGGTAAATTATTTGACTCTTTATTGAGTGCGCTCCTTTTTTCGGATAGTGTGGTCCAGCGCGCACCAGATCCTGACTACCATATGTCACCCTTCATCTAAAAAAGTTCCCTTACATTTTCATTCATTTATGAAATTCAGTCAGAATACAAAATTTGTACTCATTACTTCTGATTCACGTGATGAATGTAATGGAAAAAAAAACGTGATGAATGTCTTCGGACAAAAATGGAGAAAAATTCAATCTACACTCTTCCATCGGTATGATTTAAAAATTAATAATTTAACTCATGGTGATTTAAAAAAAAATTGTCCTCTCGTGCTTTTCACTCGCACCTAATTAAAATGAGCGAAAAAAAATAAAAGAAAAAAATTATTTTACCTCCAAATTGTATATTAAAGCTTATTATTATATTTTAAATTATTCCATTACAAAAATTTTATTTAATTATACGAAAATTGTAAAATAAATACTATAATAGTAAAAGAAATAGTAAAAATTCATTCACCCAAAATTAAAGTAACATCAACATGTTCCCTAAAAATATCTATTCATCAAAATATTCAACTAAAATTTGAGTTTTTTTAAAAAATTTGTTTTAAAATTTTTTCAATTGTTAAATTATTATTTAATTATTCAAAACATAGCAAACAATATTTTTGTAATTTTTATTTTTTTGTTACATTTTAAATATATATGAAGAATCGAATATATATTAACATCGTATAAAATATAAATAAAATATAAATAATTATTGTATTATCTGATTCAAGCTCACATATGACAGAATTAATTTGCTTTTAAATCAACGGAAATCTTATGTAATCTACAAAATATGTAAAAACATTGCCCAAGCACAATATACAATATAAGTTTTTGCTAAAAATATTTTGGAATACAGTATTTTAAATATTTTATAAATATATAATTTTATAATATTTTTTAAATATAAATATTTTAAAAATATGTAATAACGCAGCAAAAATTATATTTTTATTTGTTTTAAGTGTTTACCATTTTATTATATTTATACGGATGATTAAGTATTTACTGTTTTAATACATTTGTAGTGGATTTGTTTTTTCGAATTTTTATGGAATTTTCTATCTTTTTATGTTTTTATTATTTCTACAAAATTTTAATTGTTTTTTTTCTATTTTTTGTGGATTTTTAAAGTCTTTTTATTATTGTTTATTTTTGCATATTTTTTAATATTTTAATTTTAATTTTTTTATTTCATACTTTATATTTTAGTAGTTTATAATTTAATAAAATAGTAATAATTATATTTAGGGATAAAATATTTTTTTTATTATTTTTTATTTTTTAATTAAAGGTATTTTAGTCTTTTCATTGTTAATTTTGATTAAAATAAAATAATGGGACGTGTTGCCTTTTTTTAACCACGTGGAGGTAAATTGTTAGTTTTTAAACCACGGGGGGTAAAGTGACTACTTTACCCCAAACTACAGAGGTGTAAATTGCATTTTACTCGACAAAAAGTCATTTGGGATTCCAATCTTTCGAACACGTATTTTCCCCTTATTATACTCAATCATTAACATTGTTTTAGAAATAGTTGGCCGGTCCATAGACGCACTTTTAGGAGTCACTAAGCAGGTGCTTAGTCAGCATTCAGGCCGGGTGGAAGGCAAACTCTCAGGTCCTGTTTAGTAGACAGGATATAGTGGGATTTTGAAAAATTATCCCACTATATCCTGTGTTTAGTAACCATGACAACTTGGAAAAATAATTCCCGGTTGTCCCGTGAAAAAAATAGATTTGGATAGATTAAGTTTTCTTTCTAAATTCATGGGATTTGGGGGGATAATTGATTTTTTTATTTAATCCTAAACCCTAAAAAATCCTATATAATACTGCGTACTGAACGTCGAATATATTTTCTCATTCCAATAAATCTCATCTCACTATATTTGACTCATTCCTGCTACTAAACCTACCCTCAATGACTAAGCGGGTTAAGCGTCTACATTTTTGAATAAAGTTCATTACATGAAAACTTCATTGGGTCACCCTTGTACCTGATGTCTATTAAGACACGTTTGAAACATTTAATCCCAATGATTGGTCGTATCGATTGGTGCTAAATAGGGAAAATCACCAGCTAGTGGATACGTGCCGTGATATCACGAGACGTTCATGTCCACAATATTATCCTTATACATCTTTTTTTTTGTAAGTATTATCCTTATACATCTGATCTTCACTCTCAATTTATGACTCTATTACTTCAACTTCCATTGGTCCTTTTGTGTTAGCTTGCAGATCAATAAATACTGCAATAGTATATAACACAGATAAGGAGTATGAAAATTGGCCAATTAGTTGTGTGAAATCGTGAGATTAAGGGTTAGAGCTATTATCGATATCCATACACTGTCAGGGCATATTCAAATTAGGGAATGGTATTGTATTTCTCATTCATTAAAATCATACCATTAGATAAATTAAAATATACTCTATAGTGGCTCACTGTAATATATACAAATATATTAAAATACTAATTAATTAATTAATAAAATTTATAACATATTTAAAAAAATTAGAGTAAAAACTTGAAAGTATAATATACTAGCTCTTCAACTTCAAAGTAGGAAATAAAATCTTAATTTAGACGTATGATATGATTTTTGATGTGTTTTGTGAGAAATTATGTAGAGAGTTATATAGGAAATTGGGACGCCAACGTTGAAAGTTGAAACACAACAATAATGCCATAAACATTTTATTTGTCTCGACTAATGTTAAAAAGCACGACACTGGTGGTCATAATATTGGTATGATTTTGGTGCCACCAATGTTAAAAGCGTACCGGTGGTGGTCATGTGATATTTAACCCCAAAAAATTTCAAATAATTGTATATTTTTTTATAAGCAATTGACGTGTATACTAATACTATCAAAATTAAAATTTGGTAATAACATATACTTAAGTCACGTGACCGACTTTAGTACAAACATTAAGGTCCCGATATATTGAGATTTTTAAAAATTATTCCACAGGTTAGGAAAGATTTTTCCGGATCAAATGGGTTGACCCAAAAAAGGATGAATATTGATAGATAATATATACTTTTTAAACATATAGAATTTGGGATGATAATTGATTTTTCGGTTAAATTACTTTTTCGATTTTTCGGTTAAATTATTAATTTGTCCTTTCTGTATAAAACTATAAAATATAATAAATTTTAATTTTAAGTTTCGGAAAATTATCCAAAAAATAATGAAATATAATTTTTAATTTAAAAACGAATTTTTTAATAATATATTTTTAATTTTTTTTTTCTAATTTTATTCGAACTTAAAAAAATAACCGATATTCGTTAGGCATTAGATTTGGGTATTCAAAATTTGATAGAAATATAAACATACATTTCTTCGAGTTCGATAAAAAATAATAAAAATATCAAAAATTTTATTATTTTTATTTTATTTCAAATTAAATATTTTGACTAAACATAAATGATAACTTTATAAATTCAAATAAATTTTAAAATGGTCACGTAAAATTATCATGTATATTAAACACCTAATTTTAAAATTTCACTATATCCTAATCCTCACAAATCATATGTAAATAAATTATCTTATTCTAATAAATTTTATCTCTGTATATTCAAAACTTAACTTTATTTTTTTTTATAGGTCCTACTAAGACGGAGGCTAAAGTTTTTTTTTTCTTTTTTAACATTAAAGGTCACATTCCTGTCAACCTTTAATGACTCAAAAGGAGGCATAATATGTGAATGGAGCCATGGAAAAGAAAAAGGGGTGGAATAAAAAATATATTGCATAGATATCATGGTTCCAAATCGAAAATTATAATAATAGCTGTAACCTTTAAGGACCGGTGGACCATGGAAGGACAATTCCTTTTCCTACCATCTAAATAATGAACATATCAACCGTAAGAATTTTGACAATATCAAGCTGGATTGTCTACAAGCCTTAAATTTGTTATTGGGAGTAGAGGAGAATGCCTACTTATCCTCCATTGTACATCGCATTCGCTCCGCTGTTGGACAATGCCCGAATGTTTTCAATTTATTCATCGTGGCGAAAACCAAATTGCAAACTTGTTGGCGAAGCGTGGGTTTGATCTTTCTGGCTCACTGCCTATAGAATTTCCACCAGAAGTGGTAGTGAGTATATATTTTTCTCCAATGGCTTCGAGTATGATTGGAGAACGGCAATCCATTCTGATGTTCATCGTTGACAATCAATTTCCATTTCTATCTTCAAATGATCGCCTAGATGAATCTAGACAAGGGTGCAACGATGTTGTAGCCTATAGTCATTTTGTGTTTCAACCTCCTTGAGGGGTCACTATGTGCAGTTTCCTAACTTTTTGTCTCCCATGTATAAAAAAATAATAATAATGAACATATAAACTTATAATAAAAATATGCAATGATCCATACTTAGAAAAAAATACTTAATTATAAAAAACATTAGCTCACCACGTGAGTTATTTTTTTATAGCGTAGAGAACACTATCAAGGTAAGTAAACCCAATCACAGAAGCTATAATAATTCAAGAACGTATAACACATGAATGAATCATATTTTTTTAATTTCAACAATAAAAAATGATATTAATTTCATAAATGTGATTTTTTTATTATTTTAATTACGCAAAAAAATATGATATTATTTTCAGACCCTTTGTAGAAAGAATGGTTCTGATGTTAAATAAACCTTAATTTCAAAAATATATTGAATAAATCTCATCTCACCACATATGCATGAAGGAAGCCACACTTCACAACTGAAAGGTGCAGGGATAAATATCTAAGAAAAATAATTTACCCTAAAAAAATTATCATCCTACACAAAAATATTTACATACGAAACAATGCTACCTAATTTTGGAGTGGATCAATTTGGAATCTAATAATGATTCTTAAATATTTGTGCGATCTACCTTGTAAAATCTTGATATTTCACAAAGTATCTAGATGCATTCCCTCGTTACAAAAAGTTTGGTTGGCAGAATTAATTCATAATAGTATTATATCTTGGGCAACTTATAACAGCAAATGGGGGTGAGGAGAGGATGCAACGAAAAGAGGCGTACCGTCAGGAAAGGAGTGAGGTAAAGAGAGCAGTGGCAGAAGTTAAAAGCAAGGCATATGAGGGTATGTATACGAGATTGGATACTTAGCAGGGGGCGCAAGGTATATTCAGACTTGCTAAGTCACGAGCTTGGAAGAGTAGGGATATTGACAATGTTAAATTTATCAAAAATGAGGAAGCAAAAACTCTTTTTTCGAAGCGGGACATAAAGGAGAGGTGGGAAGAACACTCTAGTATATTATTTAACGAAACACGTGAATATAGTGGTGGTGTAGGGGACGGGGAAGTGCACCGACCCGTGAATTAGTGCATGGTTAGACAGATTTCGGCAGAGGAGGTGAAGGGAGCCCTTAGTAAGATGGGAAGTGCGAAAGCAGTAGGGACGGATAACATACCGATCGAAGTGTGGAAGTGTTTAGGAGACATAGAAATTCAGTGGCTAACGACTCTTTTTCACATTATTCTGACGACAGGAAAGATGTAAGAGGAGTTGCAAAGTAGTGTAATAGTTCCACTCTATAAGAACAAAGGCGATGTGCAACAATGTGGCAATTATCGGGGTATTAAACTCCTAAGTTATACTATGAAATTGTAGGAGAGAGTTAGTGAACTTATACTACGAGAGAAGTGCAAGTAAAGGAGAATCAGTTTGGTTTTACGCCAGGGAGGTCAACGATGGAAGCAATACATCTCCTCAGACGATTCATGGAAAAATATCGGGCACGAAAATGGGATCTCTATATGGTCTTTATAGACCTAAAGAAGGCATATGACACTATACCACGAGAGGTTACGTGGGAGTGTTTGGAAATCAAGAAGATCCCATGGATGTATGTGAGGGCTATACAAGACCTGTATGAAGGTGCGAAGACTAGCGTGTGAACCCCAGTGGGAGAGACAGTATGTTTCAGTAGATATAGGATTACATCAAGGGTCACTACTGAGTCCATTTCTTTTCGCGGTAATTATGGATGTACTATCGCATGATCTACAGGATAAAGTACCATGATGTATGTTGTTTGCGGACGATATTGTCCTAGTGGCTGAAACGAAGAAGGAGGTCAATGCTAAGTTGAAGCTTTGGAGAGAGACATTGGAAGCGAAGGGTCTCCGATTGAGTCGCTCGAAAACAGAGTACATGGCATGCATTTTGCCGATGAAACAGAGGTAAGTGGAATGGAAGTTATGATTGCAAACCAGAACTTACAACAGAAAGATATCTTCAAATATTTAGGATTCATCATACAAAAGGATGAGTGTGTGGAAGGCGACATTATCCATCGCATAAAGGTCGGATAGATGAAATGGCGGTCGGCTGCTGGAGTGTTATGCGATAAGAAAGTCTCACTCAAGTTAAAGGGGAAATTCTACAGAACGATTATAAGACCGGCAAAAGGGTCAGAGTGTTGGGCTATGAGTTTTTCACATATGCGGAAACTTGAAGTGGCGGAGATGCGGATGCTAAGGTAGATGTGTGATCACACGAAATTAGATAAGATTCCAAATGAAGTATTTAAGGGTACACTCGGTGTCGTACCTATAAGTGCTAAACTGAGGGAGGGAAGGTTACGATGGTTTGGACATGTACGCAGAAAGAATTTGGGCGAGCCAGTCACGAGAGTCGAAAGATTACAAGTCGAAGGGCGACGAGAGCGGGAGAGACCTAAGAGGACATGGAATGAGCAGATTCGACTAGATTTAGATGGATTAAACCTCTCCGAGGACATGACCTCTGATAGGACGAGCTGGAGACGCCATATTATGGTTTGAGATACATAAGACCATATAGGGGTATTTGTATGCTTATTGACCTTTAGACTGATAGAAATAAGTGAAACATACTAGTGTATAAGGTGCATGTAATTGTATGTCATCTAGTAAGAGTAGAATGCAGTTATGTAGTCTGTTCGTTATCTGTGTAGGCATTCATTTATTTTGGTATATACGTTGTGCAGGGTTGGGATAAGTAGGTATTTCGTTATACTTGTTTCCCCTTTATATTATTATTATTTTTATTATATTATGTTTTATTTATTTGTTATTATTATTATTATTATTATTATTATTATTGAGCTGGGGGCCTCCACGAAAATAATCTCTCTGCCCCAGTGGTGGGGGTATGATTGCATACATCCCACCGTCCCCAGACCCTACCTAAGGACGGAATATACTGGTATGTTTGATTTGGTTTGGATTTAGTAATAAACGTTCAACTTTATTTTAAGATTGTTAGAAACTTAGAAGTTGTGCACCTTCATAGGGAAACAACAATTTTAATATCATAGGAAATTATGCATGTAGGGGAACACAGTTTGATGAAATCATGAAACTTTTACCTAATAAAACTATTAAGAAGTAAAGAGCATGAGGCTTGTGAATCACAGTTTTCTTTACATGAATTTGTCCCCTCCTATGTGTCTTGAGATCTTGGACGTTCGTCTCTCATGATACAACATAGTACAAATAGCTTGACACGGCATTGCTGCGTCATTTCAACGAACTCGAACAATATCTTATTTCTATCCCCAAGAATTCAAAACAAAATGTCCAAAGAAGCAATAGATCAAAATCTAAACTCAAAGTCATTTTTTGGTGTGGCTTTGAACATGTGTCTTTTTCCAAACATGGGTAGATGCTTTTATAGATAATAAAGAAAGAATGCTATTCAACCAATGCTCATCAATTTGCACCATCTCCACAATATATATAGATATGAGTGAGATGGACACAACATGAGTATTTTATTTTATTTTATTTTATTTTGGGTATTAATTTCTATTCATCCAAATATCATATATCATTTCATAACCATTGTCAAAGAGGGGTTAGACTATTGGTTCGAAGAGTGACAATCGTACTCACAGGTCATTGATTCAATTCTCTTCAACGACATGAGTTTGTCATTTATAGCTTTTTAAATGTGACTTACTTTCTTACCGTGGTTTGCAAGCTATTGCAATAGTACGTTGAATTTACCTATTTTCTCAAAAAAATTGATAACCATTTCTATTCATTTTTAGTGAAATTTTTATGAAATGTATATATTTTCCAACATTAATCTGCCAGAAATTTCTCGCAAACTAATTCCACGGCCATGCTTTAATATGCCATTTAATTATATATATTTAATAATACTGTTTTAATTTAATTTAAGTCTTTATTAAATTTATTTATAATTTATGATCAGGTTTAGCATTTATATAATAAGGTTTAAGATTTATAATATATTTAATGTTTAATTTTTTTCGACGACAAAGACACTGTAATATTAATTTTAAAAAATAAAGAAAATTATTAATCTATTGTGCATATTTAATGTCTAATTTTGCAGAATGTTAGAACCAGATTAATGATATTAGGTCCAAGATTGTAATCCTGACTATTCAAATGTTGTGTATCAGCGGTCACGATTACAATACTGGATCTAATATCATTAATCCGATTGTAAGATTTTAGACCATAAAATTTCTCCATATTTAATTTTGTTATATAAATGTGAAAAAACGCGCATGTAGTTTAGTGTTTTGGGAGATTGGCGTTAGATTCCAATAAACACGATTATATTTTTTTAAATAAAAAATGAAAATTGGAATGGCCAAAATTGTGGCAGTGTATCATTATTTTTCCTCCTTTCACCTTTATATTAAAAAGTGAGAGAGGATATTACGAATAGAGCAAAGCTAAGCCGGACAAAATTTGATTTTTTTCTTGCCAATGTTGGAAAACAACACTCTTTTATCAAATTTAGTTCTTTGAAATTAAAAATTATAATTAATTTCGGAATCGTCAAAATAATTTCGGAATTAGTAAATTTTTTTGATTTGGCATGTTTCATCCCCAAAAACTTTGATTACATATATTGTAAGTGCAAAATTTGTAACCTAGAATAAATGATATCTTTAAATCACGGAAATACTGATAATTCTAAAAACGAGTTAGAACATAAAAAAGCATGGCAAAACAATTAAACGTCATTAGAGAAAAATACTTTTTTTAGGTTTCCCGAAAAATAGAACTTTTTTTTACGAACTTTAACATTTTTCTTACAAAAAGTTTGTTTTCCCTTTTTTCTTTTACAAAAAATAGTTCTCATTTATTCCTCTTGCTTTCTTGCTTCGCCCTCCCCACGCAATTCAAAATATAAACCTTTTCTCCTGTAAAGAGAAAAGGTCTTAGCTTTTTTACTCACACTTATTATGTCTTTTTTTGTTTAGCAAATCATACCCTTAATTTTATAAAATAAAATAATATTTACATATTTACAATTTGGTCCTCACCAATCTTAAAAACTACATTATTTGTAACTATATTTTCTGCGGCATGTGCGGCATCTTTAGTCTTCTCCTCATCGACGACAATTTTCTCCAGACTTCAATTCATTTTCATACTTCTGAGTCATCTCCAACTTGGATTCATATCAGATTGCAGGTCACTAGATGAGCAATTGAATTTAGGTCTCATTTATTCTGTCTTGTGTTATACCTTTCTAATTTATGAATAATAATATATATTATAGTTTATTTAAGCTATGTTTGATGCACGATTTTAAAAGTATAATTGTGTTTATAATGATATTTAAATAAGTATTTTTTGCAGATATTTTATTATTTATTATTTTTATAACCTAATATTTCTAAAAAAAACAATTAATTTTTGGCATATTTTGTTTGCACTTTAAAAAATGGAATGACTTCTGTAATTAAACACTCATAAGTAGTAAGTTGGAATGTAAAATTATCCACTTCTCAATGAATAAAGTTTATCCGTTTGTTTTTTTATTAATATATAATTATGATAAATTTTAAATATCCCCGCAAAACACTATTATTTTGAAAAATAATAATGTATAAAAATAATAATAAGTAGTTGAACAAGAAACCAAATTATTTGCGCAAAACAGTTTTTAAATCAAATTTTAAAGGCTGAAAACTATAATATGAAATCGATTTCATGATTCATCTTTATGTCCCAACATTGAAGGACAAATTTAGACAACATCCGTATCCGCATTACATTTTAGATGATTAAACAACACATCAAAGGGGCTTAGAATTGAGTTTAACTACCTCAATAAGTCCTCATATGTTATAAAAAAATATCATTGAACAAACCCAAAATAAATTAAGATAAATGATCCAAGCTGTTCTTGTAGATTCTATAAAAATGACGTAATTACATGTCGATGAGACTTAAATTCGGCCCGGGATCATTTTAGGGTCAAGCCAAAATATGTTGGGCTAATACTGGCCGAAAAAAATATCCCTTAAATTTTTAGCCCACGTTAAATTGGTGGCCTATTTCCGCAATTAGTTTTAGCTTGTACTCTTTATCAATGATTTAATGGCCCAGCCTTTAGTAACTGTTGTTTACTGGTAATTTTTTGTTTTGTTTACTGGTAATTTGCGAAATGTTGTAATCTGAAGAATTCTGCAAGAGAGAAAAGGAGAAGAAGAAGAGCGTAAAACTGTGTTCTTTATTAATTATTATTCTCTGTAATCCTCTTTATATAGAGGTAAGGACCATCAGTTACAGAAGTCTTATCCTTATAAAACTGTAC
>JAOYMZ010035941.1:0-15885 GCA_025802335.1 Pinguicula primuliflora | reverse complement strand
GGAGACCTAAGAGGACATGGGATGAGCAGATTCGGTTAGATTTAGTAGGATTAAACCTCTCCGAGGACATGACCTCTTATAGAACGAGTTGGGGATGTCATAATACGGTTAAAGATACCCGAGACTATATAGAGTAGTATTTGCTTATTTGACCTCTAGTCTGATAGGAGGAGTTGGCAGGGTTTGTTTATTTGTACTCTATTATTATTTTTTATTTTATTTTTATTATTTTATTTTATTTTTTTATTTTTAATTTTTTTAATTTTTTTTAAAATTTTGTTTATTATTATTTTTCGAGCTGGGCGTCGTCATGGAAACAATCTCCTCGTCCTGTGAGAGGTGGGGGTATGATTGCATACATCTTACTCTCCCCAAACTCTGCCTAAGGGCAGGATTTACTGGTATGTTTGGTTTGGTTTCATAGACTGCGAATTGATTCCTTTAGGGAAACAGGCCAGCAGCCCTAACTGTCCAGTGAAATCTTCATTTTTCTCCAAGTTGCTGCACTCCCAGGTCCATTTTGTCAAGCCATGTCGCTCAGCTCGCAGTGATACAGCAAAAATGATTGACAGTTAGCAAATGATCAAGGATAACATGCGGTCTAAAAATGTAGACTTGCAAACTGCCTTGCTGCATTTACCTCTGTCCGAGATGATGCTGATGACTAGCATTCATCTCGTGTAATCAAAGATTGCAATATGATTCACAAATGGAATTTGACTCGCAGTCGAAGCATCCCAAATTTTCAATACATTTCCTGTTGATGAATGTGCATATGAGTCCACCGGAAGAGTAACTTGTTCTTATCTTCGCAGATGTAGCAAACCATCTTCAATTCTTCAATTTTCCCTGTGTCCAGCACTCTTCAACATCCTGCTGCATGTATAACCCATTTTGAAGTTGTGCGAGATGAGTGGATGCATCTTTGCTCAGGCATGCCTTCATTTAGGAATCGACCATCAATCACATAAAGATACTGTAATGCCCTGGCCTCCCCGAGGTCGTTATGGTAGCATTGGTGTCTCGACCCACTCATGCCCTAACCAATAATTGCGCATACTATCCCCACAAACTAATACATGACCTTTCAGTGCACTTTGTCCTCACTCGTGCGCACTCTGAAAAACTTCCAAAGGGGTCACCCATCCCAAAATTGCTCCAAGTTTAGCACGCTTAATTTTGGAGTTCTCATAAATGGGCTCCCAGAAAAGTAGGTGCATCTTGTTGATATGAGTAGTATTAACAACTATTTTAAGGATATTACATTCACCCCTCCTTACAGACGCAACGTCCTCGTTGTGTAACAACAATTTAAGGATCAATCGTTCTCACCACGATTGAACCTGGCTCTGATACCAAGTGTAACGAACCCCAATTCTTGCAAAGGTGAAACGAGGAGGGCAGTATGGCCCATTTGCCATACCCGAGCCCAATCAATTAAATACAATTCGCTTAGAATATAGAGTAAAATCTCTCATACGATACATAAGATCCAAAATCTTAACCGACTCCTCTACTCGACTCAGATATTCCCTGACAGGAATTTGCTCACTATTCAAAATATGGCTGGGATCTCCCACGTATCGACGAAGTTGTGATACGTGGAATGCACTATGACCTTGGATAAATGATGCGGTAGGGCCAGCTGATAAGCCACCTTTCTGACCTGTCCCAATATCTCAAATGACCCTATATACCTCGGACTTAGTTTGCCTCCCTTCCCGAATCTCACCAACCCTTTGGTTGGTGATACCTTCAAGAATGCCTTGTCTCCGACCATCAAGGTAAAGGGCCTCATAGGGTGTCATCCCCAAGCTACTATGGTAACTGTTGTCATAGGGTGATTTGTTTTGTACCTGAATGAATTTGGACAGACACTATACCTTCACCTTCAACCTTCAACAGAGAGTTATCACCAATCTTCACCTTTGTTCCTGATACCTTGTTCAACGAACTGAAATATTCAGCATTTGGAGTCATGTGATGAATACACCCAGTGTCAAGCATCCAGGCTTTTGAATGCGTTGCAGTTGACTGATTTTCTTCAACCAAATTCGCCATAAAAACATGATCTTTATACACTTGAGTAATTTTGAAGACTGAGCCAATTGAGCTTTTCCTTTCAACTTATTATTTGGACACACTTTGTCCATATGGCCGAATTGCTTGCACTTGCACTGCTTACATTGTGCTTCAGGTCTGAAATAGCAATAGCTCTCTGTATGATTAGTTTTTCTACAATGAGGACACAAAGAAAATTTCCCCTTCCTAAACTTCAAAGGTTTTTCTTGTTGATCCTTCTTTTTCTCATCTTTTTTCTTATCCCAATTCTTCTTCTTGCCATCAGTTAATTTACTTTCAGGCTTGGCATCAATCTTGCCATCAAACTTACCACTAAAACGTTGAGCAGCAAGTAAAGCCTGCTCACCAACTGATTTATCACCTTCTCAGTAAGCTATTCTTTGTCCAACAGCTTGAAGTGCACTAACCACTTCAACCACTGTTAATTCTGAAACTTGATACGCATCTTCCAGAGAGGATATTTTAGCTTCAAACCTTACTGGTACAGTGACCAATATCTCCACAATTCTACACTCATCAACATTATCACCTAACAAACGTATCTGATTTACAACTCGCATCAACCTATCAATTTAGTTTTTGATCTTCTCAGTGTCTAACATGTGCAACATCTCATATTCCTTTCGAAGATTAAAGAGTTGTAACTGCTTCATACGCTTATTACCTTGATAGATGCTTTCCAACAATTCCCAGATTTCTTTTGCAGAGTCACATTCCATAATTTTGCCAAAGATTGTATCATTCACAACCTGATGCAAAACACTCATGGCTTCATACTTTCTGAAAATTTTCTCTTCATAAGCCTTGATTTGTGCACCCGTGGGATTATTGGGCAAGGTAGGTTCCTCATCTGAAATTACTGCATCCTAGAGTAATTGACCTTCAAGAACGCCTTCATCTTCACAACCCACATATTATAATTCTCACCGTTGAAGAAAGACGGTGAAATTCCAGAGGCGGTTGCTGTCGGTGAAGACATATTCAATCAATTTCAAACTCCGATACCACTGTTAACAAATAAGAGATCAAATACTCAGTTTTAGAACAGAGATAACTCTGTATGTCGAGGTCTCCGAATTGATATAGATAAGATGAGAGATTTCTTCGAACTGAAGTTCTTATTCCTTCATTCGAAAGTTGTTGACTTTATAACCTACAAAATATTTACAAATGTCACCTTTTGACACAATGTTCTGCAAGACAAGACATAACTAACTTAACTAATTAAACAAACTTAACATAACAAAGTAGAGTCCAGTTCATATGGACAGTTTTACTGTAGTCAGTTTTTTCAATCCGTGTACATTTTTTCGTAGCACCATCCATTTTCGAAATTAGTTGCACCATTGGAAATCTTATACATTGTAGATGAAAACGCCCATGCTTTGGTCCGGTTTCCGGCGACGTATTTAGGACTACTTAACCCAAGGGAATTTATAACCCTCCGTTAAATGGTGAAAAGATATCAGAATATCACCCAAACTTGAACATATGCAATTCAATGTATAAGCTTTCCAATGGTGTGATCAATTTCGAAAATGGATAGTTAATTAAAAAAATTATCCACGCAAGAGAAAACTGACCACCGTAAAACTGACCATAGGATCTGTTGTTCTGTAAACAAAGTATAACACAAAACCATCATTTAACTAACATCGCCCTTTTGGAACGAATTTTGTTCTGGTGTCGAATCTATGGTACCGAATTTTGACTTATGGTGCCGAAATTTATTATTGGCCGTTGGATTTGTGCTTCAATTTCACTTAAAATTTAAATGAAATGATCTCGGCCGTTGATGCAAAGATCCAACGGCCAATAATAAATTTCAACAAATTCGGCACTATAAATTCGACACCTGACAAAAATTCCTTTTGGAACACTATTTTTTTTCCACTCATCCGTTTCGAACACCATCATTTATTGTATTCCTAATTCCAGCCTTTTGGCACGTATGTCTAAACAAATTATTTTTTGCCGAGAATTGAGCTGTTTCCGGCGAGAGAGCGTCGAATTTTGATGAAATGAAAAAACAGAAGATTTTATTTTGAGGATTGCGTGTTTGAGTAATAGGCTACAGTTCCACACAGCAAGAGACTCTGTTTCGATTGGGCACGCAGCGGAGTACAGCGCAGAATGGAAGAACCTCTGCGAATACATACATTCGAGAGAATACCGTCGGCGGACGAATTTGCTACTCAGATTGAGCTGAGAAATGTTCCTGCTGTAATCAAGACCTTGCACTCGCTTCCAATCACGCGCACAAAACACACGCTATGAATAAATTGAAAATCTTCTTATCCAGTCTGGATAATAAGAGCTCTGATGAATATATATTCTTGTATTTGGTGATTTTTTTCACATAAATTTATGACGTTTTTTTGGTATAACTTTTCGTGTTTTAAGGTGTTTCGTGGATGTGCGAAGGACTGGGAAGCGTATTCGAAGTGGAATGTGTTGAATGGCGGCCTCGACTACTTACAGGTAGGTTGCTCGTTCCGTGGTGTCTTGGATCAAAGTACTTTTTTGGAGACTGAAGAACTATTTTTCGTGTGCTCTGTGAAGAATTTTTGGTGCTGATAGACACAAATAAGAGACATATCGTCTTTCTCCATGTTTTTGTTATGATTGTAATATTATACTTATATGGATTGTACACTTAGTTGAAAATGAACATATATGGAACACACTTCCGGTCTTGATGATTAATGGAGTAACCATGTCTCGTCAAAAATAGGAATGAATGGGTATATGCAAGAGCATGCAGGTATTGTGATACCAGGAATAAGAAAACTGCTGTCACTTCTCTCTAAAAAAACGAGTATTCCAGAAGCTTCATGGTTATTGGCGTTGAGAATGGAATTCTTGCATTAGTAAAAGCTTGGAAGAATGAAAGGTTAATGAATCTTGATCTTATGATTGAAAGGAAACAGATTGCTTGCTTGAAGCTGAACATGATACATGTTGCATAGCTTAGACATGGCCCATTATTTTTTATGTATCGTATATTTGAACTCTTGCATTTACTGGTTTAAGCAGACATTGGTGGGCTCCGCTGTTGTGGAGGCAATGCTATCTAGGACTGCCCCTACATTTTATGGCGATATAAGAAGCCATGATAGGGTATAGCTGTTTTCTTACATTTATAAGAAAATCTTATGATACTAGAAACAATATTTATTTTTAATAATTTATTGTCTATTCCTCGCAGGTTCAATTGCCATTTGCTACATTCGTTAGATACTGCAAGAATCTTTTACGGAATAAAAGTGACCCAAACTCCGCGCCACTATTGAAAAAACATGACCTTTTGCAACAAGATGATTTTGACTCAGAAGAATCTCTCCAGCAAGTATATCTGGCCCAGGTTGCACGGCATAGCCCTTCATTTTCGTACTTTTTGTTAGAGTAAAATGTCCTACACGGATTACAAACAAAAGAACTAGTATATAATGATATGTGGTGCATCACTCTATTAACTTGGTATCATGACTTTTAAGAGTGTATGTCCACATTCATTATATATTGGCCCACATGCGCGCACGCGCACACACGCACGGACTTGAACCCATCGGGTTGGGTCTGTTCCACTTTTTTACTTGGTATCGGAACTTACTATGGTCTAACGACCGAAAAAAAGATCTATGACCTCGATACACCTATCCACAAAAAGGAAAAAAATGGTAGACCAAATAATACAATATACAATGAAGGTTACGATTGTTCATGGAGCTAGAGCCTCAGAGGTTAATTGGGTTACACCCAGATAATATAAATAATCAAATCTCATCAGGAATTTTCCAATTGGACTTGCGGGAGTGTGTTAGAGTAAAAATGTCCAATACGGATAAAAAGTATAATATCAAACATTATATAATGAAAAGTGGTGGTTCAGTCTATTGTCTTGAGGCTAAGTACTTTATGAGTGTAAGCCCATATTTTGTTATACATTGGTCCACGTGCATACACACGTACGGGTCCGGACCATGCTCAAATTGCAATTTGGTTTCAGAGCTGGTGTGATCTAACAATCGAAAAAGATATATGAGCTTCGATACATCTACCGACAATATACAAAAAGAGGCACTCAATGACAAGCTACAAAAAGGCCATGATTGTTGATAGGCCTAAAGTCTCTGAGTTTAATTTGGCTAGCCCAGTTAATATAAATAATTAAGTCTTAACAGGACTTGCCCAGTTGTACTTGTGGGAGGGTGTTAGAATAAAATGTCCCACACAGATTACCAACATAAAAATGGACTTGTATATAATGATAAGTGATATTTCATTCTATTGCCTTGGTGTTAAGACTTTTATGAGTGTAAGCCTACATTCCTTATACACTGGTCCACGCGCTCACACGCATGGGTCGGAACCCATCAGGTTGGGTCTATTTCATATTTCATCTCTTTTTACTCTGCTAATATATTCTTTATACGATTTCAGTATGAATTGGCTCTTGTTTAGTTGGCCTTTGGTTTTCTGATCAAATTGTCCACTTCTTTAACAAACATCCGATTGGATGATTAAGGTATCCATTTTCAATCGTGAGAACAAGGAAAGAGTTCAGTTGGAATCCCTCGGAGAAGATATTGGAACGGTATGGATGTCAAGACATAGCATTTCGTGCTAAGTTATATTCCAGTTCGAGTACAAAAATTTTCAGGTTCAACTTTTGTCATTTTGATCTGTATATATATTCACTTCCACAGCCTGCATTTCTGGAGGGCAAAATGATGGATTCTGTCAATTTGTGGATGAATAATGCTCGGACTAGATCCAGTAGCCACTATGACCCACATCACAATCTTTTATGCATTGTTTCAGGATATAAGCAAGGTATGAAAATCAGGTGCACATGGAGATAGCATTCATGCCCTTAGTATGTAATTTTATTTTAAGATATAGCTGTTGGCAAAATGTGGCTCGAGATGTTGGCCTGTAGAGTATGTAATATGCTTTCACATGTAATTGCGTGAATCATATTTGTTCGTTCTTTCATTGTCTCGTTTTTATGTGTTATTGCCATTTGGTTTCTTTTCTCCACTCTTCTATTATACCGTGTTTCTTGGTCTGTTCTGGGATCTTCAGTTTGAAACCGTAGTTCAATTAATTTCTGTTGTTATTTTAAGAGCTTATACATGAAACCTGAGCTGGTTATGGCATGGTATATTTTGTGGTGAAAACTTTAACTTTCTTACTGTTGTTATTGAGCTTCCCTTTGATTTAAATTGTTAAATTGTTACTTGAGTTGACATTTGTTATTGCTTACTGAAGTTTCTATATTTTTCTTCCCTCACGTTTAATATGCTGTCTGTGATCTGATCTAGCAATTATAAATTGGTTATCAGTTTCTTTGTGGCCTCCGTCATCATCTCCTTTCTTATATCCACTTCCCATATATGGTGAATCCTCCAACCACAGGTACTTGTAGCACATTCAAGAAATCCCCCTTTATATTTCAGAGTGAAATCGCAAGACAAATTGTTCTTACACAAAAACAAAAACTCAGGATTTGTATTTTGGCCATTGACCTTTTCTTCTGGCAGTGCCGTTCCTTTAGAGAACCCAAGCTTCAGTCTCTACCCAAGGGCAAAGTCACTGGATGAGTGCTCGCAGAAGGTTAATCTTCATGCAGGGGATGCTGTTTTTATTCCTGAGGGATGGTAATGTTCTATATTCTTTGTGGTTTACCAATTTATATTTTATATGCGTGTAAGTTTCAGCCGTTCATCCTTTTTAATGAATAAAATAGTTATCATTTAAAATCAAGCATACCAACATAGCACCGCAGTCCTTAAAAAGTGCAATCACGGGCATACTGAATTGGTTACCTTGGAGTTAGTTGTAGATGGATGCACTATTTCTGAAAATGGGTTAGTAGTTGCTTATGGAAATTGAATGATCAACTTGTGTTACTCTACGCTGGCGTGGTTAAATATATCTAGAGCTGAAGACGAGATTTGATGCGAACAATGGTGCCATATTTCAGAAGTTTTTATTTATGTCTGGTTTGAACCTTAAAATTTCTGCATATAAGGGCCTATTCTTGCGCTATATGTATATCAAATAGTTAAAATGAAAAATATGAGGAGATTGATCTTTCTAAATGTTTGTGGATGTTATCTTACAGTAGCTCTTGCTTGCTTAACTAGTAACAGTAATCCTAGATACATGCTGAATTCCACATTCCAGGTTTCACCAAGTGGACAGCGGAGATTTAACCATAGCTGTCAATTTCTGGTGGCAGTCTGACATGATGTCTGGCATGTTAGAACACATGGATGCATATTATATGAGACAAATTCTGAAAAGGTAGGCATTCTGGATTATATGCTTTCATCTATGCTTCAGTTTTTTTTGGATAAGTTTCATCTATGCTTTAGTTAATTCAGTACAGACTAACTTCTTCCTCCTCTTTGATGGTTGTCGGCAATCCCAATCAAAATTACAAGGTTGACTGACAAAGAGATGGTAAGAAAATGTCTATATAATTATATTTTGGTTGTAAAGTTATTGTCCTATGTTTAGACCTTCTTCAGGTCTGATTTATTTGACAAGAATCTTGTTAGAACACTTATATATACTGTGATTTATTGCTTACAAGCACAGGAAACTGCATGTCAATATGTCTGTAATTGCAACAATAAATTTCTTGACCAATACGGTGTCCTTATAGTTGAGTGTATATTTCTATGCTTGGTGGACTGACTGTGATCTGGAATGAATTTTGAATTTAAAACCGCTTCGGTAATATAAGAAAAAATTGTTGTCATTGATATACCTCACTTGCGAAGGTTTCTAGTGTTGAAGTTCTCACGAAGAAGCGATGGTTTAGATTTTCTATTAAAATTACAATCTTTGCACGATTTTCTTTTGGTAGGTTCAAACAATCTTTGCACGGCTGTCTATATTTCACCTGTCAAATTCTAAATTCTAAGTTATTGTTAAAATGATACATTGAGGAAAAAAAAGAAGACAAAAAAAAAACTATTTAAAACTGTTGTCTAGTTTTCTACATTATAGTGCCATTACAAGGCTTTCCATGAAACCCCCATTAACTCGCTATGTGACCAGGGCAGGACAGAATTTTGCGTATGCCTTCAACTGCTGTGGATAAAAGAGCCCATGCAAATGATCTTTCCAGTGCTTTGAATGCAGGTCAAGCTTGTGATCCATTTGATTCCTCCAACTGAGCCATATCCATGATCTGTTATTATCACTTGTTTGAATTTTTTTTACCTGATTAACTATGCTTATTCATCACTTTTCTGAACACATTTAAAAAACCAGGAAGCTTCGCTCAGGACTCTGATTCAAATAATCAAGCAGTCAGTGTAAAAAAGGAGCCGAATCAAGGATCTTCATTGCATGAACTGGAGCCAAACGCCCTTAGATCCCTCCACGAACTTGTTGTTTTGGTTCATGAACGAGTCAATCAGAGTCAACCAGTAGCTAATGTCTCAGCCGATCAACTTGGCAATCGAATGGAGAAAGAAACAGATAAAATTGCTACAGGCAGTTTATTTAGCTTGGAAGAGGATCCAGTTGCAAATATTATCTGGAATCTTGATCCACGAACATTTCAACGTGTCTTCCTGGCGATAGCTGTGAGTACAACCTCCAATTGAAAACTTGTTCCATTTCTGCATAAATAATCCTATATGTTCGACTGGCTTTCCATCTAAAAGCTTATGCTAGCTTACGAGCATATCATTTAATATTGCATTTTATGTTTCAGCTTGCGAATTTCTCTATGCTTTTTCATTCCTGAGTAATAATCCCCAACTTGTGAATTTCAGAAGAATTGGTGCTGAAATATGGGATTTGCATGAAAAAAATTCAATGCAAAAACTAGGCTGATTATATCATGTACCTGGAGGTGGTGTGTTTGTGTCCTGAATTCTGTTTTTAGGCCTGTTATATTCTTAATAGAAAGTGGTTGATGCACGTGTACTGTTGATTTTTTTCCCATTCAATTAGCAACTTTAGAAACAATCAAGAGCATGTCCCCTCTACTCTCTGGATATTGTTATTAGCACACAGATGATTGAAATTTAGATCTCATTCCATTAAATATTGTTCAGCTCCTGAAACGTATGATTTTTTAAAAGACAAAAGGGGTTGAAGCTTGCCCTTTTGTTGTCTTCTTTGTTTTTATGATCCTTTTCTTTTGGTCCAAACCGTTTTGTTTGCTTCTTCTATCTTTCCGTATTATCACACAGCTGCTATGGGTGGGGGCTGCTTCATTTGTTTTCAGAATGACTTGTATGCCTTGTTCGATGATAACTTCATTTATTTTCCAGAATGACTTGTATGTCTTGTTCAATGATAACCTCATTTGTTTTCCAGAATGACTTGTATCTCCTGTTCTGTGTTCAGTGATAATCATTGTGTTTGCAGATTAATGCTGTGTTCTTTCTCTTCTTCTTTTGTGATATCCTCCATCATCTTTCATAACTAGCCGACTCCGCATAATGCAGCACAATTTTCCCAGGACATTGGAGGCTTTTGTGCTGGGAGCCCTCTCTCCTGTGGGTGTGGAAGTCCTCACCAGGAAATTTGAGCAGATGGATCAAATTATCCCCCCAGAAGATCGGTGTGCATTAATATTCTTTAACTTTGTTCTATTCCTTCATGAAGTCTTAATTTGTTGCTTCTCTTTATGTTTCCAGGAGCCAATTTTACCAGCAATTCTATGGTGTTTTTGATAATCAGTCCTCTGCCATGGATGTTCTTCTGAATGAGAAAGAGACATTTGCTCGCCAGGTATCTTATCGCCAGTTTCCTTCATTATATACGTGATTTGCTCATGCGCCTCCTGTACGCGTTACCTAACTTGCAGGATTCTGGAGTTCGTTTTCTCTACTGTGCCTTAAAGTTTCTCTACTAGGTGCTTGTGACTATTACTTGAACTTTTATGATGGGCAATTTTTATTTATTTATTTAAGAGTCTGTTAGTGATTCTTTATGACACCGTGATGGCTTATTATTGCATGATAATTGATATACAACAACTTAAGGCGACCTCACGATATCCACAACAACTATAGCATCAAAACCCATATAAAAAATAATAATAGCATCAAAGGTTTTCCTCGTAAAAATTACATTATAACTTAAGAATGTTATTCAACTGCTTGCCATCACAGTTTTTATGATAAAAGCGTGGGTGGCAGTGCTCCCATCTTATGATGATGGAAGCTGAAAATGTCTCCAATAGTGAAATCCAAGGTTTGTTTTTAGGATTTTAGTTCACGATTTCTTTGTCTAATTAACGTAATGTTTTCTTTTCTGGTTACCTCGCAACCTCAGAGATACATATTTTACCGGACATGTCTTATTCAGATACCTTTGTTTTGATTCCTTTAGCCATTTGCTTTGGTGCTTAAGCTGGTACTTTAGTTGTATGTGCCTTGTAAACATCAGATCCATTCATCGGAGAGAAAATTTCTTATAGGATTCTTTATTCCTGAACAGGCATTCCATAACGTTCTGGAACGGTATTTGGGCATTGATGTCGTGGAGAAATAGTCGGGGCTCAAGTAGGAATTCAGGTAGAAGAAAATGATATAACCAGTTCTTGGCGAATTGCTTCAGCCAGAAAATGAGATTAGTGCTCATGTACCTAATACCTTACACTACGTTTTATGCATATTGCTTAGGTGTGTGCCTTTCAATTTTCTGCTTATGGAAGCTCGTCATACTAATAGCATGTCATACAGTTAGTCGAAATATACTCTTAAACACACTTCGTCCAAGTAGCTTGTATTTTTACAGCCTTTTAACCTTTATGCAGTCAATGAAAGTTAACTGGCCCGGCTGTGTTATGGTTCTTTGATGATCGAACCAATTACGTGCGTCTTAAATTTTGAATAAATTGTGTGTTGTGCATGAAAACATAAAGATATGTTCATTGATTATGCACAGGTGCACTTTATTGGGAGAGTTGTATTGCAATTGTGTGCGTTAATGCATCTACGTATCAGAACTGTTCAGTTACTAATGGAACACTCTTGGCTTAGAGTTATATTGATGATCTCATTTTACATTCTACGCAGCTGCATTTACTTAATTATCTCCGTTAGTTTGAGCATGGTGGGGTCTCTGTTTTCTTGATGATTCTACGGTGTGCACATGCCCATCTTGTTCAGTTCTGTATTTCAAGGAAGGTTATCTGCTTTATTCCTTACGCACTTTTGAGAGTTCTGAAATCCGTGAGAATATGCATATCTTCTTCAAGCAGTCCTTGTCCTGTTACAACTGGAACCAAAGTTGATTGTACCATTGTGTGGAATTTGTGCTTGGACAATTATTTATGCTGCACTTTATTCGTTGCCGTGTTGATACTCAAGGCTTGTGTGGACAAGAGGGGCGTACCTTCTCATGGCTTGCATGGGGATCTGTTTGCAGTACCACTGGGAAGCGTGAAAAATGATAAAGGTTATTGGAAAGAAGGTCTGGGTAATTGTTCATTTCTCAGAAGAAGAAAATAAGAGGAAAAAGAGGTCCATGAGACAATCCCAGCACCACCTCTTAACACACCACCATCATACGATCCCCATTGATAAGAACATGTGGGACCCATTACCCATTAATGTGGGTGGTGTGATGGTAGTGTGACATAAAGGTGGCGCTCTATAGCATCTTTGTCCATGAGATTCCCTTGTGATATGTGGCACATGCATACGCAAGTCTTTCAGAGCTTTTAGTTTGTCTGGTTGTGTGCGCTCCTCAGAAAGATCAAAATAGGAACACTTTTTTTCGACAGGGCAAATGGTATGTATCATATTTTTCTTACCTTAACCTGCAACTTTTACTGCATACTTTATTTTCGAAAGCTGGGAATATACCAAAGTTTCTCAGTAGTATTTATGTCACTTTTGGTGGCCACTCGTAATGTTTGCTGTTGTTGTTTTAAATCATATAAAATGCTGAATATACTGTCCAAAAGTTGGTGGTTTTTGGTCCTAAGTTTCATACTTTGATAAATTTTGGGACGGTGAATATGGCCTATTTTTAGTTTCGAAATTCGAAGACAGTGACACCACCTTTGAACTAGATGTTTGGTTTATGAAAATTACCAGTCGTCTCTGACGGTAATTAAGAAACTCACCCATTGTCTTCAGTCTTGTGGCAAGAAAATCGGACCAACCTTACCATGCCCTCCAAAGGTGTTGGCTACAGCACTAGCCAATTACACAGCAACGCGTCTGTTTCGTCTCGTCCCGTTGGTATAGACGAACTCCTTCATCTGACATGGGTTTGGTACTATTTTCTCCACTGATCAAAATGTTATTAATTGCTTAGAATTAGATGCACACAAAGTTATTCCTTGTGCATTCACCTGTTCTATTAATCTTGGAGACCAATTTGTACCAAATGAAATGAACTCAAGGCCAACATGCATGCACGAGCAGCACAGAAGTTTAGGAAGGCAAATTTCAATGTCAATGAAAAAGTAAAAGGGTCAAGAGTGTGATTGTGATGGTAATTATCCCAACCCCACCTTTAATAATTTGTTTGAATCAACTCTCCTTTTGACTGCTATCCGTTGACATTTTCTCTACCATTTCATTATCACTCTTTATTTTTTTCTCCTTTTGGGCCACACTAACACTCTCTTTGTACCACCACTAAGCCTTCGCACTTGCACAAGGAAAAGGATGGGCTGAGCCACCTTTTTATAACACGCTTATTGCTGGTTCGGTATGAGTATTATGTAATGTTGTTGAGCGAATTTTGAATTTTCACTGTCATAACCATTAGTTCAACCTCCCTTTAACATGAGTATTATTTATTTGAATCTTGCTATGGGTATCGGAATTTTGGCGTATCGAATTCCGCATATTAACTTTTTAAGTCAATTTCAGTCGCTAAAATCAAAATTTTTGACCCGTTCTAGATTGTGACTCCTTCATCAATCATAGGTCTTGATTTTGGTCATATATATTACATGCAATTTTGGCATAAGGGATTTTATTTTTTGAATTTGAGTTTCTTCTTCTGTTTTTTTGGTAAGGAACTTGCTTCTCATTTCATCAACTTGTAGAAAAGGGGGTAATATGTACAAAAACTATAATCCAACCATAAGGATTTATATACTATACTACAGTCGAAAAAACTGATGCAGGATTCCGGAACCAGTCCACCCAGCTGGAGTTATGCCATGAGCGTTGCATAATGTAGCCGCATTTTATATCTTCTCGAGGCAAATGTAGTTTTTTTTTCCTTTTTCTTTTTTGAGTGACAGCTCCTTTTACAAGTCCCATTTTCTTTCCTGCGTAATAGTACATATTTTTTCCCCCTCTTTTGTGTGGGCACTGGGCAGGCAGGCAGCTGAGGGCGAGATACAAATTCTGGAGAAATGTCACAAATATTGTTTCAGAAAGGGCTCGGATCATAGACGGTCATGAGTTGCTGAATGTCTAGGCAGCCTAAATACCCATATAACCAAACTTAAGTAGTTATTAACGTTTTAAACCCTAAATCTTAAACATTCAGCGTCCAACCGACCACAAATCCAGAAATGTGGTGAAGCACCACCAAGTTAGTTAAAAGATGATCAACCATGTTGAGAGTTCAAAAATTGGATCCAAATTTATGTAATTGATGAGAAAATCGACAAAAAAAAAAACAATTCAGAAGAAGATAGAGTTTTCCCCCCATTCCGAGCACGTCTGGGAGAATCCAAATCCATGTTGCTTCAGAGTAGAATTAGTATCACCAACATATGCATGGAACGCTGAATTCCCCATCAACGGCATCATCTCCCTCACCGGGCCGGCGCCGCCGCGGCACTGGTCGCCGGTCAGCCCTAGAAAATCACGGGTGTAGCCATCATCACTCTCTGCCCCATGCATACCGAAGTGGGCCATGGTGGACCCCACCGTCGCTGCCTTCTGGAGAAGTCCGGTGGCCGAGAGGGACGGTGGCGCGGCACCGGGGAGGACCAGGGTTGTTGAGGATGGAGCCGCCAGGATGCCGGAGTGGGGAATGTTGAGTAGGGAGTCGTCGTGCTTGATATGAAATTGGTTTTTCGGGTCCGGGTATTGGAGGCGGTGGCCGGAGAAAGGGAGGAGCGACGGTGACGGCGGAGGCTGGAAATGGTACGACTGCGGCTGCGCGGCGGCAGTGCTAGTGCTGTCATTGGGGATCTGTGCCAAGATTGAGTTAGTGGCTGCAGAAAGTCTTGCACTTTCTTCGGCTAATGCATCACAAAATGCTCTGTGGGTGATGAAGCTATCCTTCCTGCATAGGATATCGACAAAATGGAATATTATGTATGAGTATGCATCATGCAACAATGTTCTCGATCGTGACAAAATCAAATAACAAACCAGTAAAATTTATTATTTTATTTTTTTTTGTAACTAAACTATTGAGATAATAGATGAGGAAGTGTCGATATGCAAACCTGCAACCCTAAACACACTCATGAGGGTCAAAAAGTTCCATGGAATTGCTAGACTAGATCAGTGTTCCAGAAATGATTAGAGCCCGCCCAACACTTATCAGTTCCGCCTAGGCGCCTATATAAGCGGCCTAAACGCAGCTTGCAACCACCTAGCGCATGCATACACGGCTTAGGGGATCGGCGAAGATAGGACTAGTGCATGCAGATTACCTTGAGAATAGTGTTCCGCAATCGCATCTATACTCCCTTGTTCCACATGTTTTCGAGTGTGCTTTCCAATCCGATTGCACGGCATAGATCTTGGAACACTTATCACATTTCCATTTCTTCTCTCCATGTTTTCTGCAGTAATGTTTCTTAATCCCAGTCAGATCACCCAAAGCCCTTGA
>JAOYMZ010035940.1:0-32154 GCA_025802335.1 Pinguicula primuliflora | reverse complement strand
AGGAAGGATGTACGGGATTTGGAGCCAATCAAATACTCTTCTCCAAATTTCTTGAGATATCCGGCAATGTAAGATCAGATGGGGGATTGACTCGTGTTCGTCGTTGCAAAGAGGGCAGATTATCGACACAGCTGTAACCCCACGGCGTAGGAGGTTGTCTACGGTGGGGAACAATAAATAAAATAGGGTGTATATTAAAAATGTTTGATATATAGCAATCATTTATGACTAATGCTACATGTACTTTTATTTTTTATTCTTTTCATAAATCATGATATGACAAACATCACAATTATACACACAACATGTCCTGGTTTGGACACTATATCATTAATTTATTTCCACTCTTTTCTTGTGATAAATAATTATTAATCAGGGTATACAAATTTTCTACCAACATTGGACCAGATTTGGGGTGTGTGCAGTGAGGTGACTCTGCACGCTAGGGAGTGTCCACGACATTGCGGGATTGGTACGGTAGGTGGACCTGTATCCAACCCTATTTCATAAGTGCACTAACCGGCCAATCCCGGTACACGTCACTCTTCCCATTGGACCCACCACGCCACGTCATAGGATTTGGTCTTCGTTGTAGAGTACAGAAAATAAAGAAGAGATTCACAGTATTGTCCGAGACCTGACAATCAACCAATAAGCAATCCAGGGCCAGCCATGAAAGAGAATTACACCTGTTAAGAAGAAGCAAGCAAGAAAAATTTGCCGCCCATGTCAAACTTCTTCAACCAATACCCTCTTTCTTCCTTTTGCATTTTTGTTTGTCATGCCAAAAAGGAGAATGAATAAAAAAACATACATAATTCAGGAAGATTTTTTTTATATATGTCAAAAAATATATTGAAAGAGTTTCGATTCTTGGAAGAGAACGAAAGGATAGATTAGCAGCAAGAAAACGATGGGAATCCAACACAAAAGTAGAGAAAGAAAACAAGATTGCAGAAATCTTGCTGCCCTTTCTTCCCTGGCCTCGCTCCTTTTGTCTTCCTCCTCCTGTTTTCGCTTGTTCTTTCAATAACCGGAGGCTTGTGAATATCTATTATAGAGAGAGATGGGTGGATATATTTATTGATGGTAGAAATTGGGTTTCAATCAGTGTGGGCTTCCAATGCCATCCACGAAAACTTGCAGTCTTATTTGCTGTTCTTGAGCTTTCGCCATCTTGAGAAGAGGCTGATGAGTTGAATCACAGGAAGAAGAAGAAGCAGAGGAAATGCAGGATTCTTCTTCCCATGATTCGTTTGAGCTGTCGCAATTGAAGAATGCTGCAGCGTAAACTGCGGTGATCTCCCTTTTACGCTTCGGTGGGCCGTCATGAACACGGGATAGTCTGCCTGAGATCAGCTTGGAGCAATTGCTAACTTGCTCCTGTTGTGGCAAAGGGAAAAGGATAAAGATGAGAAAGAGAAGGGGTTTGTCTATGGTGCTAATGAGCATTTATGCCTATGGGATTCTTTTTTTTATATTCTCCAACATATATAAAAAGTATGAAAGAGAATAGAAACCGTGTGAGTGTGACCATCACATACTGCCAGATACAAAATACCAACCTTGCTGATTTTGAGCACAGAAAGAAGCTGTTTTTCGTAGTCTTCTGATCTGCTGGGCACTGCCTGATGAATAACGTGAAGCACTGTGGCAGTAGCCAATACAGAAGGCAGACACCATTTGAATCTTGAATCTGATGATGACCAGGGAAAAAAAATTGAACAAAATCGAAAAAAGTTCAAGACTTTGTTCTGTATTGAAAGGATCCAACAATTTGCTCGCCTGAGATGATGGAGAGGATGAGGTTTTCACAGCCTTTAAGAACCTCCCAATGGAGATAGCCCTTCAAGTTAAGCCTTTTGATGATGTGATCAAGAAAAGAGAGAGGGGTTACAGGATTCATCCTCCATTGGAGTGCTGAGAGCACCAAAAGCTCCATTCTTTGGATGGTTTTGGCTTCAAACACATACTTTGCACCTTCCACCTGTTTAATCCAATGAAAACAGTGAAACAGAGATTAGGAGATGAAAGATGAAAAAAAGTTAAAAGAGAGAATGCAGTAAAGTTACAAACTTGAAGGTCCAAGAGGAGAGGAACATATGTTTCTTCGACTTTGGCAGCAAGAGATAGGCAAGCAACTGCAGCAAGCTGCATCATCCACGGCTTGTCTCTCTGAAAACTGCGGCTTGACAAGAACCTGTCGACATAGTTGACTGCAAGAACGGCGGTAAGAGAGGAAAATCCATAATGAGCATTGATTTTCAGAACCCACTCCACTGCTTCTTTCCTTGCCAGAAGAAGATCAACGCTACTAGAAAAGCCTGTTCCTTGGTGTTCGACAAGACTTTCCTTCTCTTTGGAGATGAGGGTCTGAAGCTCTTCATCCTCCCATTTCAAATCTTGCTCCAACAATGGCAGAGGGAAAAGAGATACCTCATTTCCTGTCTCCTCAAAACCTGCGCCGTTTGAAGTGGTGACACTCTCCTCCTCTTCTTCCTCTTCGCAGTAAAGAGCATCCCGAAATGATTTCTCTGCGTTGAGTTCAACAGCCATCTCACAAATATGATAAGAAGGTCTCTTTGTTCTCCTGCTCTCTGTCCCTGTTCATTATACAACAGAAGAAGCAAACAACAGAGCAAGAGGCATTATTCTCCTTCCTTTTCTTTTAAATTTTCTCTCTCTCTCGCTAGTCTCCCTCACTATTGTAGAGGCTCATCGTTTTATCTCAGAACACAAGAGAGAGATAAAGGGGGAGATTTTAGCAGAGTGGGTGTCACGCTTGTCTTTTCTTTAGGCACAGACATGGTGAGGCTACGGAACTCATTGATGATGAGTTTGGTTGTGGCTTTTTGATAAGTTATTTATCTGTAGCTTTATTCACCAATTAGCGATACGATTTAGGCAGAAGAAAAAAAAATGGGGCAGAGTGTGTATGTTGTATCTCCTTTTCTTATCTTACAAAGAGATTTTGTTAACGTGTAGAGACGCTAAGGCACGAGAAACCAGGCAGGACCCAGCGAAAGGTACTGGTTATGGAAGAAACATTAAGAGACGCTGCACAAGCAAAGACAGCAAGATTATATACAGATCAAAATTTTTGTATATACAATGCTTGTATGCACAATGGTGCAGAAAATTGCGATTCCGGCTATGTCAACAAAAATTGGTCGCACCATTAGAAAGCTTATACATTGAATTGCATATGTTCAACTTTTGATGATATTCCGACGACGTTATCACCGTTGAACGGAGGGTTATAAATCCTCTTGGTTAAGTAGTCCAAAATAGGGTTTTAGAAATTTCATCTACAATGTTTAACGGAGGGTTATAAACTGGACCAAAACATGAGAATTTTCATCTACAATGTATAAGCTTTCCAATGGTGCAATCAATTTTGAAAACGAACAATGCTACGAAAATTTTGTGCACCATTGTGCATACAAGCATTGTGTATACAAAAATTCCTGTATATATCATACATATATATTATGTGCAGATATATATATATTTGCTTCGGTTTAAGCACTGCAACAACCATAGCCAACAGCAGAGCAGAAAACCTTTTTCCTGTGTCTTCGTTTTCACTGGAAAAATAATGTTATGAAAATGGGGAAAACCAAGTAACATTGTCTTCTCTGCATTTTCTACTTGCCCAAATTGATGGTAAAAAATTGTTATTCCAAAGAATTCCCAAACATTATGACTGGAAGAGCAAGTAGCACAATTGACGCCAAAAATCAAAAATGATATAGTGCACCTCCAATATCCGCACCCCTTTCACACCTCTCTCACGATAAAGTGGATGATGCGCTTGTGAGGGGTGTGGAGAAGTGTGTATAATTGAGGGTGCTATATCATTACTCGCCAAAAATAGCCCAATAATGGCTGCAAACTGAGATGCTTAATGGGTAATTTGCAATATTTAATGTACAATGGAACATTTTGCAAGAACACTCTGAAGATATACAGCTGCACTGCAGGGAGGGGGGTAGCATAGTTCCACTAGATAAACCAATGAATTAATGCAAGTCATCACTCCTAGCGAACCCGATGAAAATTCATATGCATGAGGGATCATCAGAATTCAAAGTAATCTATACCGTAAAGCTATCACCTGCGCTAAGCTTAGTACGGATGGGGAGGATAAGGTGATGGGGGATATGAACCTGCAAGAAATAAATGGATGACATCATTCTAGAGGTTTACTGGGATCGTGGCTGCGTATACTGAATAAATGTGAATGCAACAAATCTTACCTGGAGGGTAGTAGCGTGGATCTTGAAGAGGTGGAGGATAAGCTGGATGTGGAGGATATGTTGACATTGTTGGATACGTTAGAGGATATGTTGACATTGGTGGATACGTTGGAGGATAGGCAGCGGACTGATGATGGTATGGTGGCTGGGGATAAACTGCTGAATTCTGAGGGTATGTTGGCTGGGGATAACCTGCCGGATTCGATTGATGCGGATATCCTGCTGGGTTCTGAGGGTATGATGGCTGGGAATATCCTGATGAAGAATAGCTTGTTGGAGGATAAGCTTCCGGTGGATACGCCGAGTATGGAGCCGGTGGTGCTGATGGAGCTGCTTGAGGATGTGCTACTGTTGGCTTCTGAAAATAGCAATCTCAATTTAGCATCGACAGCGAATAACAGAATCACAAAGAGAAATTCAAGTTACAGAGAAAAGGTGCAAGAACATGAAGGCTTATAAGATAAGGAAAAGGTGATTCAACTTACATTCGCATTTGCATAATGCATTATTAGACGAACTTCCCCAGCGTGCCTGCAGCCAGGAAAACCACAAGTTACACATGCATGGAAGTAAATCAAACACCTCAAGTGAAGGCAGGCAGATGTGGTGTGGTACTGTTGCCTAGGACACAATTGAACACAGATCATGGTGAAATGCTTAGCTTTAACGACGTTCTAGGACAATACCAAACTTCTCCCAATAGTTCAGGATAATGAACATTCTCAAAAGGAACATAAAGATATAAGAACTTCCAGCAGATACATTGCTCTCTGAAAAAATATAATACAATTCGCGACCGCTGTTAAGTTTCAGTATCTTACTTTCCTCTTTTGTCCTGAATAGACCATGCACTGTCATCGTAACCCTGAGATAAAACTTTCAACAACTGAACCCTGAAAATATAATTCAAGCAATCCTTATACAACTTAGGTGAGATGTAGAGGGAGACAACTGATAATGTGAAGGGTAAAAAATCCATACTTTCCACCGCCAATAAAGTCATCGAATGTAAGAGTGTTGCTGTTCCAGACTACTATAGATATCTCACGCAATCCCTCGATTAGGGTAAACACGAATTTCTCTTGGAACGTTGGATTCTTGCCTCCATCTACAAAAGACAGTTAATTTAAAAGTTTTTCTCTTGAC
Source organism: Pinguicula primuliflora (assembly GCA_025802335.1). NCBI lineage: Eukaryota > Viridiplantae > Streptophyta > Magnoliopsida > Lamiales > Lentibulariaceae > Pinguicula > Pinguicula primuliflora. Next base: position 26,749 of record JAOYMZ010035940.1, on the reverse strand, counting down.
TATCAAAAGGATGAATTAACAAGCCAATTCACAGCGATCACATAAACTGGCCTACCGGTACAAGTACGCGTACGATACTTGGTGCTGGCATACTCGAGACACACGTACGGATCCTGCCTCGAAATCCATTCGGTGTCTTTCAATTTGTTACATCCAACAACTGATTCCAACGAATAACCCCAAATCAAAAGCACAAATCATTTAAAAAATACCATCCAATACCCATTTAAAAAACGAATAAAACACCCACCGGTGACCTCGAGAAGTTGGCCTTGGACGCCATAAATCGGCATGGACGGAAAAGATGAATAGGACGAAGATGCGGGTTTAGCTTTACTATTGAGCATTCCCAAACAAAGTCAATACAATTGGCGATGATGATTTCCACAAAACGTTGACGCAACTTGTGAGTAAACCAATCGATATAAAAGTCTCCAAACAATGAAAATTTGGATCAGAAACTTGAAATCAAAGAGCAAATCGCCAAAAACCACGCAGGCGGAATAGATTAAAAAGGTTTGCGCTCAGGAACCTTCCAAGTCGATTCCAGGAATTTGATCACGCGTAGATTCTGTCAAGTAGCTGCACGGGTTCGTCAAGAATCTCAAGTCTCCGCGTTGAAATCATTGGAACAGATCCGTCGTTCATCTCAGTGCGACTTCGTTGGTTAAGGTTGACGCCAAGTTCGAATTTCTTCCCATATTTTAATTTTGGCATCGTGATTGATTTGATTTTCGGAAATGCCTGTTATACAATATTTTGTATGATTAATAATTCATATTTTAATTTTGTATTACTCATTATATAGAATTTTGTATAAAAATTTAGTATATGACATTACTGTTTGATTTTAACATTTTGATAGGTACACATAATAATATCTACTTTTAATTTAGACAACTATCATAGCTCTTTGTGGGAATCTATTGTAAATATTATACTAGTAAATTAAAAATTCTATGTTTAGGTGCAATTTCCGTGAATAATTTTCTAAATTTAAATTTAGGATTATTTAATTTAAAAAAATGTGAAAAGAAATTATTGGTGATAGAAATTTACAGAAAAACACCAAAATCTATAGAAAAACACCAAAATATGACTTTTTTTAAGCAATTCAAATATCAATTATATTAAGGAAAAACAACCCAAAAGAATGTACAAATATTTACAATTTTATGGGCCAACAATCGGCCCAAACAAAGAAAGTGAAAAAGAATGGCTCAAACTTTCGATGATCACTCCAAAAATGTTTTTCGTGTTCGTGTGATCTACTGTAGCCGTAGACACAAGACACATTCTGAAACGTATATGAGGTTATTCTTCCCAACTTCCTGAAGGATTCCCACAGCTGGCGTTTGTTACGAGCGACGATTTCATCCGGTCGGAAATCACCTTGTTCGAACAGTATACCGTTTCTCGCCTTCCTAAGTTGTCATGCTATTGAGATCCAAACGGCAATCCAGATCTTTGCATCTGCCTGTTTTACATTTCTTTGCATGTGGGATTGCAAGCTTGACCATGGATCTGTATATTGTATTGCATAATCGCAGCTTAGCCAGACATAGAAATTGCGCCAGACCAAAATATGGGACTTTGATCTCCTTTGTATAACTTTACAATTGTATAACATATTCCATCAATGTACGATGTTAATGACAGAAATTAAACATATGTTTAAATTTGTTTATGCATTGAAATGTGCCATATTTAAAATAAGGAAATAGCTTTTCAATAACCGCAAAATGCCAATTTCTGTTTTAAATTTGCAACAATAGATTTTAAAGCAAAAATGTTAGCTGTACTTAAAATTCAATTTGGGCAGCTACAATAGACAAATTAAAATTCATAATTAATTCAAGATAATAATAGATGTCCAACTTTTTGGTTTAACTTTTCGATATCGTGGTTATTTGGCTGTCGAATTTAAAATGTAAGATCGGGTTTAGAATTCTTACATCGAAACGATGTCGGAACCGGTCATGAATTTCGATTTCGGCGGCTTCGCCGCCAAAAAAAACTAAAACTCTATTAAATATGCATTTTAAGAGCAATAAACTTAACTCTAACCTTAAACGGTGTGTTACGAGGGCCAAAATAAAAGGTTAGCACCGGTTCCTAAACATATTCAACACAAGGATTCCGAAACTGCTCTTACATTTTTATTTCGGCAGCCAAAATACCTCAACATCGAAAAGTTGGACCAAAACGTTGGTTTTAATCAAAGTTGTCTCTTAGTTAACAAATAGATTCGTTACTTAGCTTGAATTTCATGTGTGGGGGTGCATATGAGCCCATTTATAACGAATATTTGTATTTAGATTTGGGGTATAATGCCCAAATGACCACAATTTATTATAGGGCCAAACTTTACCGAAAATGATTACGAAGAACCATAAACAATCATCGAGATTGCACAAATAATGTCAAATTTGGACTAAACCTCTCATTAACCCCGCCCATAGATCCAATTTATTATGGACATACCTTGAAAACAATATCGAGTTGTTCATCGTTCGTTCTTATACCTTGCTAGAAAACATATCCCTTATCTAGGCTCGATTTACGTGTAAGAAAGTGTAATTTTGGTCTAACTGTGGATGACTCTAATTAAAAATTTGATGAGACCAAAAGTCAACATCAAATGTCATTAGCAAAATGTGGATTACTCCATCAATGTGACCTATAGATTATGTCACTAGCAAGTTATGCACGTCTTGAGAGTGAGCACGTGAACCATTTTAATCAAAACTTTGTAGAAGCTTGAAAGCCACATCAAAACTCAAAATCTCTTGTGAAGCTTAAATATAAGGCCCCGTTTACGGCAGAGTTAGGTTTCGAGTTTGATTTTGATTTGGAGCATTACAGATATAAACATCAAATGTAGTAAACAGTGTTTCAAGTTTGGTGTTGATAGAGTTAGTTATGATTTTGCGTATTTACTTTGAAGTGAATTTAGTTTGATTGAACAGTTAAATAATGGTAAACTGACTAAAATTTCCCTAATTTTTAAACGTATCGTATCAACATGGAATCCTTATCAACCAGAGTTAACATAAAAACGTCAGAACCAAACCACAAGTTCAAACTGGACAAAATTAAACCTGGAGAAGATATAGATTGTAGGCAACAGTTCAAAACAACAACGTCCAACCAAACCACAAGTTCATAACAGAGAGTTGATCAAAATGCAATAAAACCATGTTCATAAACATCAGAATGAGGATAAAACTCAAGTTCACTTCGGCTTTGGGTATTTTGCAATCACTTCAACATTAATTTTGTCCACCAGATAACAGAGTCACTCCTCACGGACATCATTTTCAAGAATCTGCCACATTTGCTGGGCAGAGACATTGTCAAGGAGGTGTGACACAATTGTAGTCCTTGTCCATATATTGAATTGGGTGTGTGGCCTCAATTCGTCCATCAACTTCCTTGCAACATCCAATGGTGGTTCAACAGGAGTATGAAGGGTTTTCACATATGTCCTGATCTCCGAGTAGAAGCGTGCTTTTTCATCCTTTGTGGGCATTGGCCATTTTACTTTATTCCTACGAGCCCGAGGAACTGCTTCTGTAATCCCAGCATCCTCGCTATCTGGAATGTCCTCTTCCTCATCAACAGTTTTGGACCCTTCAGTCTCACCAATGTGTCCACCATCTCGTGTGAATACACCCGTGTCCTATCCTTCCCGAAGATCTCACACCAATCTTCATATAGGAAAAATGGTTTTTGCCCAGTAATTTGTAATCAGGATTGGCCTACAACAGAGTAGTGAATGTCAAAACAGAAACATCTAATGCACAATGACTACGGAAATCTACCAATACAAGCATATGAATAGAATGGAAGTTGTTTAGTACATAATAAAATTTACAGAAATCCAGTCTTGCCTTAATAATACCAGCCCACGCTGTTTTATCTTCAACCACCACCTGATGAGTTGTCGGGTCCACGAACACCCTGCTCATGTCCATGAAATTAGAGAGAAAGTCATACAGCTTCTTCCACACGTGAAGTTTTGATTTCACGTGTGGCACAACATGAATAATGCTTCCTCTGACCCTCATGGCAATTCTTTAAGCACATATAACAAGGAATCCAGGTTTAAACCCTCATTGGCTTTGCATGCCTTCTTGGACTAGTTCTTTCGCGAATTCATCCAATGTTTGCTCTTCAAATTGGAGTCACACCTTCTTTCTCTCACTTTTCTTTACTCCCCCACTACCTCTTTCCTCGCTTGTGCTTGTATTTTTTCGTTCGGGTGCTTTGGTAGGACTTTCCCCCTACCTCTCCTCTAAATTGTCGACAGGGTCCTCATTTGCTGCCTCATTTGCTGTCGCGTACTCAGCCCTTAAGTCAAAAGGATCCTCGTTTACTACTTCGAATTTCGATCTTGATTGCCTACCCAGCACGTATGGCGACTCAACTCTCACCTCAGAAGGTGTAGTTTGGCATATATCTGTCAGTGCTTGCGTTTCCCCCGGAGAATTTTCTGATGCAGCCACTTTTGCTTTCCCTCGAAGGGTTTTGTAGCTGTTTTTTCTCATCTACAGGTTTGAACAATCAACACATGAATGCTTAACGGAAATGTTCAACAGAAACAACAAAAGTAAGTTCATGAGTGTTCTATGTAACACAACGAGTAAGATAAACTCACAACTGCAAAGCTAAGAAAAAATAGACTTCAACAATTGAGAAACAATTTGAATGAGACGAAATTACTGGATTAGGGTTCATACATCACATAAAAAATTCCACAATTCGTCAACAATTGAACGTCGCGTACGGTGGACTAGGGTTCACAGGAAAAATACAAGAAAACAGAAACAATAAAACAAAAAATGTTGGACTGGGGTTCACAGAAAAAATACAACAATTGAATTCGTCAACAATTGTTGTGTTAGCCGAGAAAATATACAACAAAAACAGTCGAACGAACCAAATTGACTGTACTAGGGCTCATACATTCCAGAAATTTACCTCGCGTACGGTGGAATTCTTCAGGAAACGAAAGCTTGATTTGGCATTGGATTCTTCACGCGTACGACGGTAACAGTTGCGTAAATCAAATTCATGGAGGTCGAAATGATGTTAGGGTTCTAGACGAAGGAGGATGGTGTCGTCGAGTTCGAAGGAGAACGACGAAGGGGGATGGATGGTGACGAAGGAAAATGAAGACGAATAGAGAGAAGAGATCGAAGGAGAATGATGGAGGTTTTTTACGTCATTGACACCAAAAAAGATTTATTAACGCTCGATAACAAACGAATTTCAGGGAATTAGTTTTGCGCTCTGAATCCAATTTAGGAGAAAAAACGGGGGATTCGAGAGGTTTGGCCAATTTTAGTGCTACAAATCAGAATCGTAGTAAACAACTTTCCGGTTTGATTACGGTAGTTACGAAAGGCGATAACTACCATAATCAAACTATAACTCTACAGTAAACTGGGCCTAAGGTGACTCAAACTCCCCCACATATGTAAGGAAACCATTAAGAGCCTAAAACTCATCCTCTGTCACACTCACATGGTTCTAAGCCCTCCACAGATGGGTAGAATCATAATGTAGCCCACCACTCTCAATTTTCCGCAGGGCTCGTAGGGGTGAGACAACAACTATATATAGCTCACCACTCTCAATTCCCCGCAGGGCCTGGCAGGGGAGAGACAACTATTGTGTCTTCATGGATTCAATCTCTGAAGAGCCCAGGTGCAGAAGCCACCTACTTTAGTCCACATGACTTTCAAACTCCACAGAGCCCCGCAGGAGAAGTCAGCTACTTATGATCATCCACTTTCCATCTTCGCCAAAACCAAAAAATATCCTACGACTCTCTACCCCCATGCATGGGAGAGCCGTCTGAATCTGTCCTCAGCCCCTCACAGTGAGGAGAATCTGTCCTCAGCCCCTCACAGTAAAGCAACTTGCAAATATTGAGGAATCCCATTCCTAATTGCACAAAAAATTGAAATGTAAATTTGTCAACATATATCCCGGAAAAATCATTCAAACAACTATAAAACTTTCTAAGAAACGAACGTGTGTCAATAGTAACTCAGATTGTAGCCATTGCTAGAAGAATAATGCTACTTGTATCCTCAATTTTGACACACTTTCATAAACCCCCTTATGCGGCAACAATCACAACCACACATTAAAAAATGAGTGTGGTTGTGTGTGTGGTTGTGATGAGTGCCATATAAAGGGGTTTATGAAGTGTGTCAAAATTGAGGGTACATGTAGCATTGCTCTTACTAGAAAAGCCATGAACATAATCTGCAATCAATAATAAAAACCCTAGTTTTTTTAGGAATACCATATTTAGGAACTAGACTTTGTGTTTAAGAGTTACTGGAAGAAGGGAGTATAGAGTGGGCAATTCATTGTATAGTATGCAGTACCCTAGTGACACTATGAGATTGGGCGGTCAGCGGGCCGGCACAAAGGTGTTAAGCACCAACTCACCTGCCACACCAATCCTACAGTGTCACATGGGCACTGCAAAGTGTACAGTGAGCTACCTCACTACAATCAATGCCCTACCGGATTATACATACATTTGAACAAAAAAACCACGAAGTAAAAATGATGTACTTTCTATTGTCGACGATCGCTATAGAAGAGGAATGCCATAAAATGAAGAAGGTTCAGGTCCACCAGCAAGATGGCCGAAGCAGGTCTGGGTCGGTCCTAACACGCCCCACCCCACCCCACCCCATAAAGGATAAGCTTATTTATGTCGTGGTGTATTGTAATTCGGTGATGTTTGGACGGTATTATGGGCAATGTTCGAGAATGCGGCCGCCTAGGATGTCTGGGCGCCGCCTAGGCGGCCGCAGCCTCGAAACCGCAGCAAATTGGGCCTGAGCGCCCATGCTGTAAGGATGGAAGAGCTATACACTCAGATTGAAGATGAAGAGGATTGTGAGATGTTGGGAACGGGAAAGAAGTCCCGTTTTTTAGGCCCCATGGATAAATTTGTGGAGGTAGTGAGCAGTGGTCCTTCTACATCTATCTTAAAGCCGTCATCTAAACTTTTGAAGTCAATGGCTAAGAAGATCCTCGCTTTGACCTCAAGTGCTTCGGGGTGTGAGAGAAATTGGAGTACTTTTGAAGGGGTAAATATTTATTTACTTATTTTAATTATCATTTCCCTCTTACAAGTTACATATAAATTATAATGTTGGGTTTATTTCATTTGTAGGTACATACCAAAAAACGAAATAGACTTGAGACATCAAGGCTGAACAATCTTGTCTATTATCAATTCAACAATAGACTAATGGCGAACAACAAGAAGAGGAGGAATAAGGAGATTGATACTTTAGTGGCAAATGATGATTCCATCTATGCTCAATCATGGCTTGTTGATATTCGAGAAGAAAATGAGGATAATCTAGATCATGGGATTCTCATTCCATTTAATGAAACTATACGAGAAGTGAATGATGACGACTTTGAGTCGGATCATGAGGTGGAGGCACAATCACCAGATGACTATGAAGATTGAGTTGACAGATGACACTACTTGAATTTTATTTTAGATTGTGATGATGGTTATACTTTGGTCTATTAACATGTGTTTATGGACGACAAGTAATGCAGGTTCTACTTTGGTCTACTTGCATTTGCTGAAGTTTTATGCAGGTAAACCGTAAAACAGGAATGTTGCTGAACTTTGGACTGGACTGATTCTGTATTCTCATTCTGAACTTTGTAGCTGGTTTTGGACTTTTGGTTTGGTTATGGTTTTAACTTTTATATGGTTTTTGGACTTTTGGTTTGGTTACGGTTTTATATTGTTTTGGACTTTTGGTATGGTACTATACTACTGCCTACTGGTGTCTACTCCAATAAATGTGTATGGTTTTAACGTTTGGGCATAGCAGAACCATTGTTTTTTTGCTGTTGGTTTTTTGAATTCTCTGTTGGTTTTTTCTCTGCTACTGCAGGCAGCAGGATCTAGAATTCTGGATAAGTAAAACTGTAAAAGAACATACATTTATTATATTATTTACTGTTTTTTTAGTTTAAAAAAATACTGAAACGGCTGGGCGCCGCCTAGGCGGCCTGGGCGCTGGGCGGCCCCAAAACGCCTTGCGGCCGCCGCCCAACGCATTCTCGAACACTGGTATTATCCATCTGGAAGACTTTAATGAGGCTTTGCTGTGTAAATGGGGTTGGCGCCTACTGCAGAATTGTGATCACTCCCTATGGAAAGAATTGTTGGAATCGCAGTATGGTGACTTTTATACAGCGATCTGGTTTGAGAGCACAAATCAAAGACTGAATTCCTATTCAACATGGTGGAGACTAATTGTGAACTTAATCAGGAATGTTGAGTGGTTTTGGAAGAACTGTAAAAGATCAATAGGAGACGGAGCAGATACCTATTTTTGGGAAGATTTGTGGTGTCCAGGCTACAGATTGTGTGATCTATATCCTACGTTATATATCATAGCAATAGACAAGTATGCAACTATAGCCCAAAAACAGGAAGGAGGACAATAGAATTGGCAGTGGGCTGATACTCTGATTACCATAAATGACACACACCTAGAGATAATGAAAGCAGACATTGGGGATATGCAACTAGATTCGGATAAACCAAATAAGTGGAATTGGCTAGCTGACCTTTCCAACACCCTCACAGTGAAATCAGCATATCAAGAGAGAAGATCTACCTTGGGCAGGCGGGCGATTCACAACGCTCATCTGGCAGCTCTGTGGTAAGCTTACTCTCCCTTAAAAGAGACAACTTTCGTATGGCGCATGATACAGGACCATATTTCAACGAGGGACAATCTGCAAATCAGAGGGATCAGTGGAATTAGTCTCGATTGCAATCTATGCCATATGATAAATGAATCAACTACACACCTATTCTTCCTCTGCGTTGAAACTGCAATGGTCTGGAACAAGATATATGACTAGATCGGATGCTCACGGATAATACATCAATTGGACTCTTGGTAGAATTATGAAGCACATATGACCTTGCTGTACCGTAAATCTAACGAAAGAATCTGGATTACGATCTGGAGCACAGGTATCTGGCAACTGTGGGTGGCTAGGAACAGATCAATTTTCGATCACGAAGAATTCAATCCTGATGCCATTGCGTAGAAAATCCAACAGAAATTGTGGGAAGTGTTCAGAACCCGAGGATTACTGGCCTCTTACTCCTTCCAGGACTAGAAATGTTTCCCCAAACACTGCTTGGACATCCGTCTGCGATAGAAGAACCGAACACTGGAAAGTAAGAGAAGAATACGGGCAAACAGTGAAATGAAAGTTGCAGTCGTTTTTGTGTTTTGGTTTCAAATTCAAGTTTGTAAATACGTTTTTTAAATTTATAATATTAATTCTTTGCTTTGCTAAAAAAAGTTTTCCAAAATTCCTCATCTGCTATTCGGTCAATCAGTTCCACTTCCATCTAAGCAGTAAAGTTCAGCCATGGATCCGGCTCAATTGCTGTCTGTTTGCCCATGATTCAGAGATGAATTTTATTCCAAATGTGTAGTGCGTACTGACATTCACATATTAAAGGCTTTTTTTTAAATTTTGATTTTTGTTGATAGCAAATGTGATTATACAAACTAGTCCCAAAAGTGAGCATAGTTATGAAACGTATAATCACGAAACGAAACAGAAGGTTAGTGTTTCTTCCCGCGGCCGCAGCCACGCTTACTGCGCCTCGAACTGGCTATCTTTTAAGGGGGCTCCCAGTCCCCTAGTTCTTGGTGTTCATTCAGCTCATGGTCCTGTGTGACCTCCTCCTCCTTGTCCTGGTCGGCCCTTAGTTCCTGGTGACCATTCAGCTGTGTAGCCTCCTCTTCCTCGACCTGGTCAGCCCAAATCTTTCTCAGTGTTGAGTTGCAGTCTGGGGTATGTTGCTCATCAGTAAATGAGACATTTAGCTTCTTTACTTCCGGGAAGGGAGTGACGGGAGGTGTCATCATTTCCAATTTCTTCCACTTGTCCATTGACGTGAGTATCTCACGTGTTGCAGCGTCCTTGGGAGGTCTTTCACTCCTATTCTGATTCAACTCATTGAATGAGTCTATTAGTCCCACGTATAGAGCGTACCAAATGGATCTGTTTAACTGCCTAACCCCCCGACCATCCTGATCTTGCTGCCTGAGAAGAGTTACAGCAGCAGCTGTGGCTGTTCTGCACTCTTCTCCCGACTGTTCAGCAGATGGGGCTAGTGGCTCAGCAAGAGAAAATTTAGCGGATGGGGCTAAAGGTTCAACCAGAGAAAATTCATCAATAGTAGCAGCTGAAGATCAGTAGCTCCGATTAATTCCTGTAAGTGTTCGAGAGTGCGGCCGCCTAGGCGGTCGCACTCTCGAATCCGCACCGCTTTGGGCCACATCGCCCATGCTGGGCGGCCGCCCAGGGAGCCTAGATGACCGCCCAGGGCCTCCCAGGCCGCCTAGGCAGCCGTCCTCTCATTAGGGAAAAATTATTTTTCCCAAAAAAAAAATAAAAAGTTCATTTTGTCCAGGCGGCCCTAAAATGCCCCAGGGCTGCCCAACGCTTTCTCTAACACTGATTTCTGCTGTTGGATTTCATCAGAAAAATTTGGCCTGACATTCGTAACAGCATCTGATGTTCTGTTGTCAGCAACAGAGGTCACAATAGCAGTGTTCCCTGTCGGGTTTATGTCAAAAGGTACTTCACTATTCGTCATCCCAGATGAACTGACATGGTTTGTTGCATCTAGTGTGAGTGCCCCTTTACCATCCAGTGTGACTGTTCCTTTCCATCCTGGGCAGTAACATCACGTATTTGTTGTGGAAGAGTTGGCCACGCCTCCTGATCCAAGACTGGTCTCGAGGTTGTGTTTTTTCAAGCTACTGATTTAGTGTGCCAGGGATGGACCTCAGTCCTCTCTTCTGTAACCGAGATTGAGAAACAACCTTCTTCCATTTCCAAAAGGATGCATTTGTGGATCCAAGTACTGTTGTTTGTTAGCACCTGGATTCTGCCATAGCTCATTTCAGTTCTATCTATGGTTTTTGCATCGATCTGAATGACTTCACTTGTTTTTTCTGTCAGGATTGTAAACAATTTCTCTTCCCAGAAGTGTACTGGAATTCCTCTTACCTTAATCCAAGTGCTTCTGGTCGGTTTTCCTTGAAGAAGCTTCCAAGGTCTAACCGCATAGAGGCAAAACTTCCTAACATTTCCTTGTCTTGAAGTAATTTGAGTTGCAGTTCAGAGTTTGGTGCTTTTATAACCACCTCCCCCTTCCATTCGAGTTACTTTGCAACCTGTATATCCATCAGTTTTCAACATCTCATTCAGTGAAGCCACGTCTATAACAGGGCTTAGTGTACCAACCAAATATGTAAGAAGCCAATCATCGACACTAGAATCAAACTTATATTGCACCTTATCTACATTCAGTTCTGGTAATGAAGGTAATGCAGCAGGGGTTGTGACTGGTTTTTGAATCTTACCATCCTGTTCTTTGGCTAGATGAACCTTCAATTTCGATGTTCCTATCCATATTGCATTCAATTGCAATAGCAACACATGTGGGTCGAGGCTTCTGTGATATCTCAAAAATCCATAGCAACATCCGAACCTATCAGGATTTTTGGGCAAATGCAAATCTAGGAGAGGACCGTATGCAGAGAAAATCGATAACATATCCTGCTTTGCCCATAGGTTAGGAAAATTCGTAAAATGATTGGACCTTGTATAGCCAATCTCCTTGATTTGTCTGAAAATGAGGGGCTTTAGGTCCTGCTTGCTGGTTTGCAGCGTGCTTTTGTCTGACCGGTTGCGCCCCAGGTACAGTCGGCGTGAGAGTTGCCTTTGGGTCGGCAATAGGCGGTCGTGGTGGGTGTGTTGGTGGATTGGCCGATTTTTGAGCTTGGATGTTGGGCTCCGGCCAGTTATTTTTGGCATTGGTAGCCACAGACTTCTTTGGTTCGTCCATGTAAATTGGCCGTCCTTCGGCTTCCGACAACCGACATCCATTCGGAATTGGACTAATGGGGACCGGGTGGTTGAGGGGTGATGCTAGCGCCGGCCCCGGTCTTTGCTCAGGAGTGGCAGCCATCTTCGCCATCACTACAGTGGGGAAGATTAACAGTAACCTGGGCGCTCCAAAAATCGGGTGCGTGTAGCACGTTCCATCGTCCCGTCTAGTGTCACTTAGCTATACCGCCCCAAACAAACATTAAAGACCTATTTTGCTTAAAATTCTCTTTATAAGCACATTTTTTAAAAAATAAGTGTTTTGCGTTGTGAGTAATTATTCTTATTTTTATAACTTACACCATCTTACAAAAATAAGTGCCTCATTATATGACTTTTTTTACTTCAAAAAAATAAGCATGATAATTTTAAAATTAACTTATAAATAAGTTATAAGATACAATTACCCTTATTTTTATTCTTAAGACCTTAATGAGTTTAATAAAGGCTATTTTAGTAATTTAGTATTAATTTTATAATATAGAATTATAATTGTATTTTAAATAATCATTTTTTAAATACTTGCATAAACCACTATTCATTCTAAAAATAAGAACAATTAGTATAAAAAGTATAAGAAGAAGTAGAAGAAAGTGCAAGAAGTAGAAGAAAGTGTAGAAGAAGTAGAAGAAAATGTAGAAGAAGTTGTGCGCAAAACAGACGGTAAGTGTTGTGTTGATTCAGTATGCTAGTTATATATTATGCAATCAATATAGTTCCCTATATTCACTCCTCAAATGATAAGATTTTACTCTCCACGTTAGAAGAATTTCTCCAAGAGGGACAATTTCTTCCAGATTTGAGCAAGGTACTGTTGATTTGTCCGTCTTGCTCTATTTAGTCTCTGAATTTCATGAAACTAGTATATGCCTGTGTCCTAACGTCACGACAAACACAAAAACACTCACAAAAAATGCGGCTCGCGCGTGACTGGGGAATTTTTAAAAAAAAAGAAAAACAATTAAATTATAAATGCTTCGAAACTATACGAAGTCGCATGTCATATGAAAATGCACGACACCACTGATAATTATGGCGACCTCTGTTTCGGTAAACGATGACCAATTCGCCGGTAAGTTCGAATTTAGAATAAGTATGAGAGAGAAAAAAGCATATATATGATTGTATAATAAAATAATGTGAGAGGAGGAAAAAAAACTAACGGTCACCAAATTTGAAAATGAAAAAACAGATATCACATTTTAATTGGTCCAACCGGAAATGATGTGTCCTCAAAACGACATCAATTTTTTTGGTTTGAGAGTGATAGCTGTTGTGGTTTGGTGATCTGTTTTTTATAATGATGTACTTTTCACAGTATATTGTATAGAAAAATGTTATATATCAAGCGGCCTTCAACAAGCAATTGCTGGAAGCGGGTGCTGTGACATCGTTTTACATTTTTATTTTATTAATTGTTTTCTTTTATTATTTTGTAGTTTTATTATTGAATAACTTTTTTTACCAAAAAATACTAACAATATTTTAAGATTAGGGTTTATACAATTTTACGATTATATATTTTATGGTATATAACATTTAATCTTTTGGGATTATAGGATAGGTTTAAAAATAGTATTTTTTTAAAAAAATAGTATTTTAGGATTAATAGATTTATAAAATTTATGATTATATGGCTTATAGTTTATACCATTTAGGATTTAGGATTTATTGGATATGGTTTTAAATTTTTACGTCGGCTTAATTCCCAAAATTTTCAAAAAAAATAGATTAATTCCCAAAAAAGATTAAAAAATTATTGAATTTTAAGGTTTAATTTTATAAGGTATAGAATTCATAGCATTTAAATTTTGATTTTACAAGATCGAGTTTTAATTTTTTGGTGGTGAAGTTGAAATGAGTATATAAATTTTAAGAATTTGTACAAAATAAAAAATAAGAAAAAGGATAACACATTCTAGATAAGTTGTTGGAAAATATTATTTAATTTATTTTTATTTTTTACGTTTTTATTAAATTTGTAACATTCATTTCTTTTAGCAGAGATGTAGAAAATTGAAAAACAAGATTGCCTCCAGGACTCTAAAAAAAGAGTCCCCATGTGGTCTTAACCAATACAGGGGTGGATGTTAATTCTATATTAGCAGAAATTCCTGGTAAATGTACTCTTTGTGTTTCATGAGCCTGCTTAAAGCGCCTGATTGAGAGCTATTTTTTGACCAAGAATTTATGCTCTGATTCTCTCCGTATGAGAAGAGAAAAATCTAGTCAACAAGATTGTTTCTGATTCAAGTTATGAGCGATTATATGACCAGTCAAATGGAAAATAGTGAGGAGATGCAGGAGTCACCGGTCTTGGCTGGGAAAATGGCATCTTACTTGGGATGATCCGGTTGCTTGCCTGATTCCAATAAGGAATACTTTGCGGCCTATGACTACACTGAGGTGATTAGCTAATTATTTAGCCATCACCTCAGGCAGAAATACTATGATGAAAAAGATTGCAAAACATGAATGTGCAGAGTAAATTTCTCATGATATTTTTTTGCTAATTACTGTTAGAGTTAATTATCTCATATCGATTACAAACAAATAAATGGACTAGTATATAATAATACGTGGTGCTTCACTCTATTCAGGGGCGGATGGGCCTGTATGCCTGGGAGAGCCCAGGCACCCCCAGCCCGAATTTTTTTTTTGGTGCAGACCTTATGGTGCCGAACAATAAGTGAAATGATCTCGGCCGTTGAAGCACAGATCCAACGGTCAATAATAGATTTTGGCACCATAGTGAATGTTCGGCACCAGAAAAAAAATTCCCCCAGCCCATCCCCAAAAATTGATTTTTATGAAAAAAATTCAATCTTTAGCCCATCTATAATCCAACCCAGCAAGTTGAGTCCATCCATGATCCCTGTAGTGGCCCATCTCTTGAATCTTTGTTTGTTTTTGTGCTTTGTTTAATTTTTTGATGTGTCGTCCAATTTAATAGTGCTTTGTTTAATTCTTTGGTTTTAGTGCTTTGTTTTTGTTTACACATTAGCATTACTAAATGGTATGTAATTTATTATTTATGATAAGCCCAATGAAAAGCACAGTTGATTAATCCTTGATGCTTATTGTGCTTGTTATTGTTACAATTGAGAAATAGTATTTCACCTCATTATGAAGGTGTTAGTGAATGCTTATATTTTTGCTAATTGTGAATGTTAAGTTGGTTTTGTTGTAATTAATTTATGGTAATTTTGGTTTTCTATTAGATTAACTCATTGTGAAAAAGATTAATAATTATTTCAAGAAGACCCCCCTACAATTGGAAGAGAATATAGTGAATCTTTGAATGCACTCTTTTGTTTCCTTTATTTCTATGGTGAAGATATAGTTCAAGCAATAGAGATGATATTTACACTACTAGTGGTTTTAAAATGAACACCCCTAATCTTGAAATCTCCCTGACCCTATTGATTTGGTACATTCATTATATATTAGCCCACGCGCGCACACACACATGGGCCCGAACCCACCGAATCGAGTATGTTCCAAATTTCAACGAGGTGATGGTGATTGGTGAAAGAAGCACAATACAGAGTATGCTGACAAAAACTGGGCACAAAGAACTAACCCAACAGGTGACTCTAGCGGTATTGGAAAATACAAGAAAAATACGCTGCTAGTTCTCTCTCGGCACGGAAAAGCCAAAATAGGCCGGATTTGGTTCTTTATCCTGGCCTTCAAAACATTACACTCAAGATCAAGAACCAGTTGTGGGCTACTCAAAAGAGCAGCAAGCATCAAGAATCCAAAATTATGGTGCATCAAATATCTAGTAGATTAGATTTTAATTTGATTTGTAAAAATTATTGGTGGAATAGGTCGGCCATCATAGTAAAAAAATTAAAAAAATGCTTTTCTTTTACGTTTTTTAACAGATTATTATACGTGTTTTTGTTTATTTTACCATTTTTTATTTTTTTACATATTTTTTTAAAGATTTTACATGATTTTATTTAAAAATTCCTTTTTAAATATATACATATATGATTTTTCACATGCACAACCCGTGCATAATTTTCTCGTTCCACGATTCCTTTTCAAAATTAGTCATACCATTAAAAATCTTATACATATGAAATGAAAAATATCATGTTCTGACACGATTTCAGCAAATTCGTCACCCGAAATTTCTCAATACTTTTCCCTAGTCCTTAATATTTGTCGTCAGGACTGTATCAGAACATAAGGCTTTTCATCTTTTATTTATATGATTTTTAATGGTATGATCAATTTTAAAAACGGATGATAACACGCAAAAATTGTGCACGAATAGTGCACACAGAATTGTAAATATGAAACTATACATATAATAGAGAAATTTTTTTTCATATGTATAGCCTAAAAGTACAACTCATATTTGTCATAATCTATTATCAAAATTGATTGCACCATTGAAAATACCATGTGCAGGTGATCAAAAGCTCTATGTTATGATGCGACCCCGGTGACGAGTCGTTGAGAATTTATAAAACCTTTTTTCTTAGATTTAGTAGTATTAAATAGATTTTAGAAATTCGAGGGGACTAAGTTGCAAGGAGCGCACTAAAATATTAGACTTTTGATCTCGGACAAATTTGATGATTATGAATTATATTTTTGGACCGAGATAGAACAGAAACTGCATCTCCAGAGGCCCAAAAGGTGGCCACCTCATTTCCTTAAAGGTATAGGGGAGATCTCTAAATACGTAGAAGATCACCGTTGACGATGATAGATGGCAGGATAACGATGTTAAGTTTAGAAATTGACTGTTTTGTCCCGCCGT
The DNA here is from genome assembly GCA_025802335.1 of Pinguicula primuliflora. NCBI lineage: Eukaryota > Viridiplantae > Streptophyta > Magnoliopsida > Lamiales > Lentibulariaceae > Pinguicula > Pinguicula primuliflora. Next base: position 9,972 of record JAOYMZ010035940.1, on the reverse strand, counting down.
TCTTGTTGAATCTCGTACCCGGCTACTGTCCACCGGAAGCCCATTTCGGGCATTTCAGTTTGAACTCAAATTTCATAGCAATCCACGCCTAATTTTTCACAACCGATTCAACATATGATACTGGACTTTTCCCTGTCACTTTTCTCCATTTCATCTTTTTTGGTCCTTTGATGGTGATGGTATGCTGCTTCAAGCCACACGGATTGACCGTGTGATTGTTTGGATTTTCTGTTCTTGGTCTTCCCCCATTGGTATTGGGTATTGTAGGGAGTTTCTTGCTTTTTTTTTATCATTTCATTGTGTTGAACGATTGGGCGGGTCGTGCAAGTTGGAGGACGAGTTTAAGGTTGAAAAGCATGGTGATGGACACGGCAGTTGGGGTTCTAGTCCCGTCGTGGTGGGAGATGCAACTCACGTTGGCGGCGGTGGTTTTTATATTCGTGTCCTACTGGTTCGTCGCTCTTGGTAACGGTGGATGTGGCCTCGGCGGTGATGATCGGGCGTCACTGGAGGGCTCGGCAGGCGGGGGGGATATGAACGATGAGAAGGACAAGGTACGAACTTGCATTCACGTTCGGTTTGATTTGGATCATTTTCATGCTTGTCTGTTTAGTTATGTATTGGTAGCAGTGTGATGAGAATACTTGGTGGTTTTATTTGTATTCTATGAAAGATGGGTGTTATTAGTGAGGCGTAATTACTTTTCATGGTAGAGAGAGAAACCATCCAGAATAGTTTTGCTAATTTATTAGAAGCTCTGATGTTTTGAGGCCAAGATTTTGCCTTTTTATAATGAGTTCCTTCACGTACTAATTCAATAGATTATGTATACTTCTTCTAAGATATGAAAGTTGCAACTTTTATGTTCTAAATTTGCAGTCCTTAATATCCCTGACATGATTTGCTCTTTGTTTCATATGACAGTCTTGGTCATTTTCTTGAATAACCATCTTATTGAGTCAACGGGTTCTTGATGGTGATTCTTTTGTTCCTCTATCTGTACTGACTATGGGAGAAAATTGACATTTCGTGTATTAAATTAAATAATGTTTTCTCGTCCTAGCTACTTCTTGTGATTATGATGATAATGACATGGAAAGGTTGTTTGCATAATTCATCAATTCATTTTTAGTGGCGTTACACAGTAATTCTTCTTCAGGTCATCTTATATACCGGGATCTTGATTTATATACCTAATGGCAGTAGCAAAAATTCACATTTTTAGTTTAACATACATTTCTACCATTAGAATCGTAATTGTTTATCTTCAAGGTCAAGTAAGAAACTGTGATTAATTTCCTTTCCTATGCTTGGATCATGAATCTTTTCTTTGATGTGATATGTGCTTGCGAATATGTAAATTCAATCTTTTATTTCAGCTAATGTTATCAAAACTTCTTTGTACTGCTTGGGAACTTTGTACTATGCAAATGTCATGTCCTATTTTTTGAAAAAATTCAGTGTCATCTCATTTGTCCATGTCCGTGTTCGTGTTCATGCAACATAGTTGGTGGTATCATTACTCACATGGAACAATTAATAGTTTAGTTTGCGAATACTAAAAAATCATATTGATGGTCCATCAAACCTGTATGACTCAAGTGATAGAAATGACCCAGCGGTGTCCATGAGGTCAGCTCAACTGGTGGTGCAAAATCTTCTAGTTAAAAATTTCATAGGTAAATATTATGTGGTTGTATGCATTAGCGGGGAAAAATAAATCATTGATGGGATTTCTGTTGCAATACTGAACTTTCCCACCAATGGGCTTCTTTAACTTTACCCATAAGAATGATTTTTTTAAATAGTTTTCGTGATGTCAACTGATTGTTATAAAACTATCATTCTCGGGGATTTCTCTTTATTTGTACACTATGTGTTCCTGGAGTAATTATCTACTTGCTTGACATGCAGTTCTGCACTTCTTTTGTAGATGGCCCAATTTAAAGGAGATCTTCAAACTGACTCAGCATACTTAGTAAAGGTAACTTGAAATATGGTCAGAGGTGTCTGTGATTCATGTAAATACTCTGTGGGTGTTATTTCTTGACATGCACTGCATAGTTTCACTAACCTTGACACTGAGTTTCATCACTCAATAGTTAAGACTCCTTTCAGGTGGAGCTGTTGGCAGCCAAAAACCTTATCGGTGCTAATTTGAATGGGACATCAGATCCTTATGCTATCATTACTTGTGGCCCTGAGAAGCGCTTCAGGTGATTGCATCTCATTGCGAACTGCTAATGTTTGAAAGTGACAAGCAGTTCCCCAGCATCACCGTGCTAAACTTAAGAAGCTTTTTATTCTTCTGATCTTTGAGGTTTAGAGGTTTGAAGACCGTAATTTTGGAAAACTAAGTAGTATATATTGGAAAAGAATACAGTTATTCTTCTGATTGGAAAATTAAAAAGCGTGTTAACTGTTATGGAAGTAGAAAATAGATACTAACGTAGAAGAGAACGGGGAGAAGTAAAAAGTTTGCTTCACAAAGGATCAATGAACAAGAGGAAAACGGGGGAAAGGGAACTAACCAAGAGGTTTGAGTGTGTGTTCTCTATGTAGTTGTAATAGGATGGTTTTGAGGCCGGTTGCTACTACGAGGAGGATTAATGGTATTCATTTGGTATCCAGACTTGTAAAAACCCTGTTAATCATGTCCCTTTTGGCAATGGGTCTTCTTAACTTTCCAGTTTAGCGACATTGCTGAAAAGCAACTCGTGTGTGTCCAGTTCGTATACATATTTCTTTAAGTTTTGAAACTTCATTATTGGCTTTATCTGAGTTTCTTGAAAAAAAATGATGCTTATATCAGAATCTGGCTGGTTATGGTTTATGTTTTTGCTGCTGATAGTTTCTGTGTATTAGATAACTATGATGGTACATCGTAGAAGTTTGAACCATTTATTGACTGGAAGCATCGATTAAATATTTTGGTTGCTAGTTTTTGTTCAAGTTTCTCCTTGACTTTTAAGTTGTGTTTGTACCATTCAGGAACAAAAACTTTCTAATTTGACCATGTTCCTGTTTTAGAGTTATAGTCTCTCTTTTGATTTCTGTTTTGCTCTCAATTCTTCTCCTAAAGATGATATATATCTAATATATATTTTTTCTTATTGTAGCTCTATGATTCCTGGTTCAAGAAATCCCATGTGGGGTGAAGAGTTCAATTTTTCGGTCGATGAACTTCCTGTAGAGGTACTTGTTCTACATGATGCACTTGTTGGTTGATGCAAAGTACAAATCTGCTATATACCTAACTCTAACCATTAATTCGAAGTGATGAATTAGGTGATAATTTCTTCTCTTTTTTTTGGACTAATATTCTTAATTTTGCTGTTCACTTACTGGCCCGAACAAGAAAAAAACAATAATTTTCTAATTGCATTTACTATTGATGTGCAATTCAAATTTCATTTCTCCCCCTTTCATTATTAAACTTTCTTCAGCTAATCCTTTTCTATAATGTATGAGCTATTCACTGTTTCTTTTTTGTATTGGCAGATTATTGTGACGATTCATGATTGGGATATAATTTGGAAAAGTGCAGTGCTCGGTTCTGTTACAATTCCTGTTGAGCATGAAGGACAAACTGGGGCAGTATGGTATACATTGAACAGTCCATCAGGGCAGGTATAAAACTCTTAAAGATGTGATTCCTTGGCATGCTCTTTTGCATGTGATTCTATTTGTTTCTTGTTATTTCTAGCTTTATTTTGTTGGTTGGTCAGGTCTGTCTTCATATTAAAACGCTTAAGCTGGAGAGGAATTCTTCCAGGTAACTTTCATGGTGGCGCTTTACATCTGGTCTCCCATCCTGATGTGACCTATTTTTCATGATAATGGCAATGGGTTAATCATGAAACTTTTTGCCTGCTGACACCATATTTGCTTTTTCTGCCTGGTATATCTAAATCATTTTCTTTGGAAACTCGTGCCTTCTGGAAAATGTCATCGATCTTTACTTCTGCTCCGATATTAGTTCTCAATCACATTCCAACATATGCATATTCTTGTTAATTGCTTGGAATTCTAGTCTTGCAATCTCACTCAGCCTGGAACATTGAACTTGTAAACTTTATAGCTCAGTATCTTCGAGGTTATATCTAGATGCAACAAGCATTTTGGAATATGATATCTGTGGAAGCTCATTTCCCGAAAATGATGCTAGTCTGATTATTTGCCTTGTTTGAACTCATGTATATTGCTGCTTTCCAGGGGATTGAATGGCTATGCTGGTGCTACTACTCGAAGAAGGACTTTAGATAAACAAGGGCCTACAGTTGTACATCAGAAGCCCGGGCCACTGCAGACAATTTTCAATCTTCTTCCAGATGAGGCATAGTTTTCAACTTATTGGACTTTATTCAATCTTAGTCATTCTTTCGAATGTCCTCTCTCAATTTTGCCCTATTAAATACTTCATTCTAAAATATTTTGGGTTAATTAGTCGCTGATAATAGTAAATCTGTTCATCAGGTTGTTGAGCATAGTTACTCATGTGCACTTGAGAGATCATTTCTGTACCATGGTAGGATGTTTGTATCAACGTGGCACATCTGCTTCCATTCTAATGTTTTCTCAAAGCAAATGAAGGTTCGTCCATACATACTTGATTTTAGTGTTAACTTCTTTTCCTTTTTTGGTTAAGCTTGTTAAGTTCTTCTTATGGTGTTTGTCCTTAGGACTTTTGTTGAAACCTCACTTCTGCTTGCTAGGCTTCTTTTGGAATCTTAGCTTAAATTTATATTTACGTGGTGGATTGATGATTAAGTGTCAAGTACTTGGTATGATATCTGTTCTGTCAAAGAACTGGTAATTGACTTGGCTTAAGAAACCTCCGGACTTTCCCTCAAGCATTTAATATCCTTTCTCGTTAGCTGGTATTTTCCATTTTGAATTTGATCTGAAGTTTTGCCATAAGGCAATTAATTATTCATGGTCCTCCTACCATTTGCTTATGAATACATCGCATTTGACAGGTTATCATACCCCTTGGAGATATAGACGAGGTACCATACGCCTTATTCGTTTTCTTTGTTTATTTTCTTTATGTTGATTTGATTAGTTGTACCGTGGAATGATTGGATCAATGTATTTGGTGTCCTATACCAGATAAGGCGGAGCCAACATGCAGTAATAAATCCAGCAATTACAATCATTCTTCGGATGGGAGCTGGGGGCCATGGAGTGCCCCCTTTAGGAAATCCTGATGGTTAGTAAATGTTCTTACGTTTTGACTTGAAGTGTTGTTTGTTCAATTATGACTGTCTCCTACATAGAGGTGAATATTTTGCTCCTGCAGATTTGATCAGTTATGTTCCTTTTCCTTGCCTTTTCTATGTGGGAAGTTTGATTACTTAGAATTTGAAAATTAAATCTTTTGATGAAATCATAAGTCAAAAGCTATTGGAAACTTCATGGAAAAAAGGTCATTTCCAAAAAGTATAATCACTTTCGTTATGCCAAGTAAGCAATTTTATGTAATTAGCATTTGTTCATTTTAACTGATGATGAATTACCATTCAATTTTCCCCAGTATGATAAAAGAAACCGATCTAGCATGTCGTGGTCTTTTTGAAAATTGATGTCTCTAACTGGTACTTTTTCAAATTGGAAGCCGATGCTCGTATAGAGGACTGATCTAGACAAGGTTGAAAGATTGTGATTTCTGGCGCTCTCCTGATAGAGGGTTCTTCAGCATATATACTAACATACCTTCACATTTATTACTCTTCCTGGAGAGTTTTTCTGCTGTATAGAATCCACTACCTACGCATGTACTGATTTATGCACTTTACTCATTCAGGTAGAGTAAGATACAAATTTGCATCTTTCTGGAATAGAAACCATGCATTAAGGGGTTTGCAACGTGCAGCAAAGAACTATCATGACATGCTAGAAGCTGAGAAGAAGGTTTGGGCTTCTGCTGCTAAATCTTCTAGTCTGGGATTTCTTTTTAATTAATACAAGCTGCTGTAGTCAATGAGCATAATTAAGCATTGACTGGCTAGAACTGAGTTTATAAACTGTGTCATTTGATTCTATTTCAAGTTCAGCGCATTGATGTCTTTTAATGCTGAAGTTGAGGCTAGTGTAACAAACACGAATCAATTTAGATTTCACATTTCATTCATTTTTTAAATATGATTTGTGATTTATGCCAATTAAGATGAGAAATTACAATTTTGTGGTCTTTCAATTATCATTCGATAATATATATAAGCACCTGCTGAATAGGTTTTGAACATAATTATATATTTATTTGTTATTTTGTCTACATAGGACAAGGAAAAGTCTGCACTGCGTGCACATAGCAGCTCTATAAGAAGGAGCAAGAAGGGATCAAAGATATCCGAGGAGAATTTGGCCCAGGTTGAGAAGTATCAACCATTCATCAAGGAGGATGTTCTTTGTGAAATTTTCAATGTATTTTCTTATTCTCATACTATCCATATACATAATGGAGCTTCAATATCTAATTTCATATTCGCTTTTTTTATTGTTTTTCTTCTTTACCAAATTTATGTGCAGGGTGTTTTTATATGCACGGCAGAGCAATTTTTTAGGCTTTTACTTGATGATGGTTCAACCTTTATAAATGAGTATCGCACTATGCGAAAAGATTCGAACCTCACAGTAAGTAACACATGAAAATTGATGCATGATTGTATAGATGAAATATTTCCTATTTTTCTATTTGAATAGCTAATCAATTATATGCCGTACCCTTTGCAATGATATCAATACATTTTTTTTCATTGCTAGCAAAATTATATATGCCGTTTGTGCATTATGCTTAGGAGCTTACCTATGCTTAGGAGTTTACCGTTAGCTGTATAACAATTTTCAGAGCATTTGGCCGTCTTCAGGCTAATGCATGCAGATGCCTTCAGTATTCCTATGTGCATAATTAAGCTAGTCGGGCATTTAGTGAATATATGGTTTTACTGTTCGTGAGATGTAATTAAATAACTTTGAATTTTGAAGCATACTCTTTATTTGATTGTCTTGTTTTTTTTTTCCGGCAAAATTTCTGTATTGACATTCTCCGATTTTTTAGTAGTTTATTTTCATTTTAAAATTTTCTTCTTATATTTTATGTCTTGAACATTTCAGATAGGCCCGTGGGATACATCAGATGAGTTCGGTGGCCAAGTCAGAGAAAATACATTTCGATCCGTATGCAACAGTCCAATGTGCCCCCCAGATACAGCCATGACAGAGTGGCAACATGTTGTTATATCAGCAGATAAAAAGAAGTTGGTGGGACTTCAGTTTCCTTCGACCCAACTTTTCGTTTATTTTCCTTTTCTGTCTTGACATTGGTTGTATTTTGTATTTAGGTGTTTGAGACTGTACAACAGGCACATGATGTTCCCTTTGGATCATATTTTGAGGTAAGTGTCTTAAGTTGTCTTACGCATTCTCTCTCTCCTATTTTCGATTCCTGCCTGATGGTATGTGGATCAGCTAACTCTTTTACTCAAAATCGTGTGGCTTCTAAATCAGATTCACTGCAAATGGTCCTTGGAGTCCAACTCTGAGTCGTCTTGCAACTTGAATGTTAAAGTTGGTAAGTTAATGCCACTGCTCGAACTTCGTTTTATGCTTTCGAATGCCATTTTTACACTTACTCTCCTACTGTCTTGGAAGCTTGGGGCTACTTTATTGCATGAAATGTAATTATATAAAAATGTCAAATACAGGTGCACATTTGAAGAAATGGTGTGTGATGCAGTCCAAAATCAAATCAGGTGCTGTCAACGAGGTACGTTTCTCTTATCAATAATTGATCTTTTCCGTAGTTTTCGAGAACTGATATAGGGCGCCAATTTTTGACGCCACCTTTGCACCACTTATTGGCCAGTTTGTGAAATGTTGGCCAAAAAGGGGTGTCTTGTAGCATTTTCCGTAGTTTTCTTCTTGCGGCATGGTATAGGAAACTACACGAGATTTGTTTCTGAATATTGCACCCGAAATACATTGCAGTACAAAAAAGAGGTGGATATGATGCTAGATGTAGCACGGTCATATATCCAGTCGAAAACCGCGAAAGACCAGACAGAAACTATGTCATCATCTCCTACCCCCGTCCAACAAAGTGCATAATGTGGATTTGGATTATTCTGCATAATGTGCATAGTTCCTATACTGTCAGGCTTCCCAGCAAGGCGGCAATCCGTGTTTCGCCAACTACGGCGTATCTTCTCTGTCTTTCTTAAGCATAGCTCTGGCAGGGATACACTAGCTAATGTGCAACTGTGTAAACTTATGCTGGAAATGGTTCAAGATATATAGAATACAAGTAGAAATATAGGGTTTCTTTTTCTAAGATACATACAGTGGAAACACCACACCATTTGTTAGTGTATGTATCCTGGTTGTGTTGGTCTTTTCCCTGTGTGAAGCGCAGCGTTGCATTGCACGTTTGTATCCTGTATAGTGATTCTTATCTTATATACAAGTTTATTTGGCAAAGACTGACTTCGGCATATTCTACCAAACTTGAAGTTAAAAACCAGAAATGAAGGCCTGCCAATTACGCCAGGAATCATCTTTCAAGTCTGAGGCATTTTGTGCTACTGAATGTAGGTGACATGGAGAATTTCCTATAATGATGAATTTTGTGCAAGAAGGGTGCATGAAAATTCTACCAAATTTAACTTTTCACCCGGTGGAGGGCTTTTATACCCTAAGAAAAAAAGACAAGAAAATCATGAAAAAAATAGCAGTTTATAGTTGGGTATTTGATTTTCTAACACTTTTTGAGCATCCTGTCATAAGTTGACATCTGAATTTCTTAGCAGTTTTTGAATTTTTTTACTTAGGGTATAGATTTTCTGCTACCGGTCATAAAAAAAATGTAAGTAAAATCTTAGTGCATAAATGACTTTATGACTGGTTATAAATTTCATTGCGGCAGTTTAGCCTCAAAAGAAACTAGATATAATCTATGCCTTAAAGCTACGGCTACCATAAAATCGGCGTGCGAACTGCAAGGAAAATTCTATCGTTTTAGTCCAAATTATTAAAAAAATAATAATTAAATAGTAAATTCTTTGAAGCTATATGAAGTTACATGTCATATGAAAGTGCACGACGCGCTGATAATTATGATGACTCCCGTTTCGACAAAAGATGAGTGGTTCGCCGTATATTTCATATTGTAAAAGAGATGAAAAATTTATTAGAATAATATAAAAATAGTAATATAATATTCCAAATTTAAAAAAAATGGAAGAAATCTCACTTTTCTGACGTGATTTGTCCGACAAATAATTTCGTGGCAATGCAAAACGACACCTAATTTACAATTTGTTGTGAGGAAAGCGATGTCGTTTTGTGATCCGTTTTAATATATAGACTTATTTTTATAAGTAAGTGTTTTATGTTTTAGTAAGTATTTTATTGATGTGAAAAAATTGTGTAATGTCAAAATCACTATTTCGGGCAATCTCTAACATCAAGCGACCACACTAACAACTACTCATCCAGTCATCCATGTTGTAATTTTTTCGATCTCTGAGTTCCATTTGGAACAATATAGCCAGGTGTTGCTGTGATAACTGGACCCGATTGCTTTCGCGAAAAAATATTGTTTCTCGAGCTTCCTCTAATAAATTGATATGTGTATTCTTCTTGGGGAGTTTCGTAATTGAATTCTCATTGACTTGAACTTTCTGAGGTGCTGATTGGCATCTTGCCGCATTATCTCCATTCGATACAATCGAAATTCACGCGCCTTCATCTTATATAAAAAATTTGTTACATGGTTCTCGTTTTCGCCCGATGGCCGGAAGGGTATGAGCTTACTGATGGCCCTATAACTTGGGCGAGTCATTGTGCTTCAAAGGAAACTAAAACCCCTAAAATAATGGGTGAATCTAAACTCGTGAATAAACCAAACCAAACCAAACATACCCAGTAAATCCCGCCCTTAGGCAGGGTCTGGGGAGGGTAAGATGTACGCAA
>JAOYMZ010035929.1:0-15886 GCA_025802335.1 Pinguicula primuliflora | reverse complement strand
GTCAAGTATGAATACATCCCTCCTTATTGTAAAAACTGTATGCGAAAAGGACATGATGAGAAGGATTGTAAGTTTGGCCAGACTCCTGAACAGGACACTGAGAATAAGCAAGAAAATTCCAATGACTATACTCGGCCAGAAAACCTTCCTGAAAAAGATGTCCCCACAGCCAGGAAACAAAATACTAAAGAAAGCAATTCCCAAAAAATGCACAATCAAGAGAAAGCCTCTGCAGAAATACCTAAAGCTCCAGCTGCTAACAGGAGACTATCAGAGTGGCAAAAAAAGTAAATCAATGGGGAAAATTGTTAAGGTCTACCGGCCAATCACAAAACCTGGCATTACTAACTACTCTACTACCAGCAAAGTGCAAATGGCAGCCGAATCCAGTCGACCAATGGAATCAACAAGCAGAGAAGGTACCACCACAAATATGGATACAACAGCTGAGATTGGAAGGGAACATGCTGACATAACAAAGGATGCAAATAAAGCACAGGAATCAAGTAAGTCTCCAAATGCTAAAGCATGTGACATCACAAACTCTAGTAAAGATGAGGCGAATGCAAAAGACAATGCTGTTAATACAGTATCATCTTCGGGAATACCAACAAGGATAGAAATAGAGCATAACATTCTTTTAGTAGAAGAGGAGATAAATCATGAAAATTCCAATAAACACTCGGGTGACAATCATAGTGGAAGGGCCACTGGTAATTTAGGACTAGAAAACCGAGATACTTTGGGATTGAACTATAATGCTACTAGCTACATTCATATTTCTCAATATGATTCTGTTTGTAATACTACTTGCTCGTTTCCCATTAACTCTGCTATTATTTATGCTTTAGATGTTACTTTTGTTGTTGAAAATATATTTGATGATACAAATGACCATCTCTAAAGTATTAAATACTCACCCTCTCTAGTCTCAAATCCAGCTGGTAACATTGCACATATAATGTCATTGAAGTCTTAGACAAATCCGACAACCATAAGTATCACCTGGCATGTGTATACGCAAAATGTAAAAGAGCAGAAAGAATCGAGCTATGGAATGAACTTAGAATACTGTCAATAATGCTCACTACACCATTAATGATGAAGGGAATTTTAATTTAGTGTTAAACCAATCTGAAAAGTAAGGAGGTCGACTAGTGAGACTAGGGCCGGCCACTAATTTTGCAGAAACCACAACTAATTGTAAATTATCTGATCTAGGTTTCTCCGATAGTAAATTCACTTGGTGTAATAACTAGGTGAGAGATAATACCATATACAAAAGACTAGATAGAGTATTGGTATCCGAAAGCTGGATTTCAAACGGGTCAACAACCACAGTTAAACACTTACATAGGACATTCTCGTATCATGCACCTTTATTGGTTGAATTTTTATTTAACAATCCTAAGCGGCCTAGTAGATTCACGTTCCAACATTTCTGGATTAATCACCCAGAATTCATGCAAACTATGGCTATTTCAAGGGAGCAAACAGTAGATAACAATAACCCTATAGTAATTTTTTGCGCTTAACTCAAAAGATTAAAAATCACATTAAGGGAATAGAATAAAGGAACTTACAGGAATGTACTTCAGAATAATAAAAATGTAGAAGACCATTTACTTACCTTAGAAGCAAAATATGAGCATTCAGGATCCGACGCAGATAGAATAATTTGGAAACAAGCTCAAGAAGAACTTAAGTCCCACTTAGAAGCCAAAGAGGCTTTATGGAAACAAAAATCTAGAATCAAATGGATCGAACTAGGTGACAGAAACACATCCTTTTTCCATCGTGCAGTGAAAATAAAATGGTTTAAGGCTTGTGCGTATAGCCTAAAAGTTCTATTCGAGAAGACGGTCGTATAGTCTGCTTAGGAGCCGCCTATAAAGTTTTTTATAAAGTAGACGGGCCCTCCATGAATTGGGAATGGGCATTTCAGGATAAAAACAATCAACTCCTTGTATTACGGTGGTCTAAAAATTTGAGACCTTTAACCAGAGAACTTTTATGTCATGCAATTGGAGACCCGTGTAAATTGCCCACAATTCTGCATGGAAAGGAGAGGGGAGCATATCCCTATCCATCTGGAGAAGCTATACATAGTCCTAACAACATAGTTATTAAAAGTTCGACAATGATAGATACGTGCCAGTAGGTGCGAAAAAATGCACATTGAATCTCTAAGAAAACCTAGCAGTTGTCCGTCAATTTTCTGGCTATTTGCACAGAAATCTCCCCACTCGCGGGTCAACAACGTCAGCCTCAGTAACGGCAGTGCCAGAGATGGCGGCCGTGGGCTCTTCTGGCGGGAATCCCACCACCATTTTGGACAAATCCTATGCATCTACACTGCTTACAGATCGTACTCCAGGGAATCCTCCAACTGTTTGTCCAAGAATTACTGCAACCATTTCCAAGTGGAAAGGTGAGCCGAAAGTTGAGTTTTCAGACGAATCTATTGTATATCTTTTAGTCCCTTTCGTAAATGCCCTAATCGGCAAGTTTAGCTATGGTCTGCCCTCTATTGACACAATCCGAAAGGCAATTACTGAAATAGGATTGAAAGGTGACTTCACAGTAGACCTCATTGATCAAAGGTATTTTTTTGCTAAGATTTCAAAATGGCGATGACAGGTGTCGTATATGGCCACGGGAGGTTTGGTCCATTTAATGATACACAATGTGCATCTTCAAATGGTTAGTGGATTTTAGAAATGATGCAGAACGCTACACTGCACCGGTATGGATCTCTTTCCCGAACTTACCTATACATTTATTCGATAAAGAAAGTATCGGAATAGTTGCTGCTATGGTAGGGGACCCTATAATGTTAGATCAGTCCACTATAAATTTGAAAATACATAGTGAAGCGAGAGTATGTGTGGAACTCAATCTGCTTAAAACACCTCCAAGAAGACTATGGCTGAACTGAAATGGAATGGGAGGCGCTTTGAGCAGGAGGTCAAGTATGAATACATCCCTCCTTATTGTAAAAACTGTATGCGAAAAGGACATGCTGAGAAGGATTGTAAGTTTGGCCAGGCTCCTGAACAGGACACTGGGAATAAGCAAGAAAATTCCGAGACTATACTCGGCCAGAAAACCTTCCTGAAAAAGATGTCCCCACAGCCAGGAAACAGAATAATGAAGAAAGCAATTCCCAAAAAATGCACAATCAGGAGAAAGCCTCTGCAGAAATACCTAAAGCTCCAGTTGCTAACAGGATACTATCAGAGTGGCAAAAAAGTAAATCAAAGGGGAAAATTGTTAAGGTCTACCGGCCAATCTCAAAACCTGGCATTACTAACTACTCTACTACCAGTAAAGTGCAAATGGCAGCCGAATCCAGTCGACCAATGGAATTGGCAAACAGAGAAGGTACCACCACAAATATGGATACAACAACTGAGATTGGAAGGGAACATGCTGACATAAGGAGGCAGATAAAGCACAGGAATCAGGTAAGTCTCCTAATGCTAAAGCATGTGACATCACAAACTCTTGTAAAGATAAGGCGAATACAAAAGGCAATGCTGTTAATATAGTGTCATCTTCGGGAACACCAATAGAGATAAAAATAGAGCATAATATTCCTTTAGTAGAAGAGGAGATAAATAATGAAAATTCCAATAAACACACGGTGACAATCATAGTGGAAGGGCCACTGGTAATTTAGGACTAGAAAACCAGGATACTTTGGGATTGAACTATAATGCTACTAGCTACATTCCAATTTCTCAATATGATTCTGTCTGTAATACTACTTGCTCGTTTGGCATTAACTCTGCTATTATTGATGCTTTAAATGTTACTTTTGTTTCATAAAATATGTGTGATGATACAAATGACAATCTCTAAAGTATTAAATACTCAACCCTCTCTGGTCTCAAATCTAGCCAGTAACATTGTACATATAATGTCATTGAAGTCTTAGACAAATCTGACAACTATAAGTATCACCTGGCATGTGTATTAGCAAATTGTAAAAGAGTAGAAAGAATCGAGATATGGAATGAACTCAGAATACTCCCAATAATGCTCACTACACTATTAATAATAGGGGGAATTTTAATTTAGTGTTAAACCAATCTGAAAAGTAAGGAGGCCAACCAGTGAGACTAGGCCCAGCCACTGATTTTGCAGAAACCACAAGTGATTGTAAATTATCTGATCTACGTTTCTCCGGTAGTAAATTCACTTGGTGTAATAACTAGGTGGGAGATAATGCCATATACAAAAGACTAGATAGAGTATTGGTGTCTTAAAGCTAGATTTTAAACGGGTCAACAACCACAGTTAAAAACTTACATAGGACATTCTCGTATCATGCACCTTTATTGGTTGAATTTTTATCTAACAATCCTAAGCGGCCTAGTAGATTCACGTTCCAAAATTTCTGGATTAATCACCCAGAATTCATGCAAACTCTGTCTATTTCATGGGAGCAAACAGTAGATAACAATAACTCTGTAGCAATTTTTTGCGCTAAACTCAAAAGATTAAAAATCACATTAAGGGAATAGAATAAAGGAACTTACGAGAATGTATATCAGAATATTAAAAATGCAGAAGACCATTTACTTACCTTAGAAGCAAAATATGAGCATTCAGGATCAAACGCAGATAGAATATTTTGGATACAAGCTCAAGAAGAACTTAAGTCCCGCTTAGAAGTCGAAGAGGCTTTATGGAAATAGAAATCTAGAATCAAATGGATCAAACTAGGTGACAAAAACACATCCTTTTTTCATTGTGCAGTGAAAATAAAACGGTTTAAGGCTTGTGCGTATATCCTAAAATTCTGTTCGAGAAGGCAGTCGCATAGGCCACTTAGGCACCGCCTAGACGTTAGGATGTCGCCCTCGCCTTACCCGAATTCCCGCTTAGGTCGCTTATAAGCTCGTCTAGGTGGGTGCTTAGGCCGCCTAGGTGTTGAGCGACCCCTGACCGCGTAGTATCCGCCAAGCGCTTTCTCAAACAATGCTTAAAAGACAATGAAGGAAATCAAATTAGCAAGGATGACACACTAAATGCATTCCTGTAACACTTTACAAAACAACTAGAAGCTGAACATACAGTTAATGCTTTCACTGCAAAGATGTGGTGGAATTTGAGGGAAAACAAATCTCTCTGGGCATGCTATATGAATAACAAGTATTGCAAGAGCACTGACTTTCTTCACACCCAGACCCGGACACATGACTCTCATTCATGGATTGAATGAGCAAACTTCAACCAATTGTTCAGGACCAAATTTTCTAGAAGGTGGGTTCTGGAAAAATCAGCTTATGGTGGGATGCTTGGCTGAAGGGAGGTACGCTTGATTAACAACATCCATAACAGATCCTTCAAGCCAAGTGAAAGACCTATTATTAGACGGCCAGTGGCACCAAGAAGAAATTCTTCAAATATTCCAATAGGAGCCTCAGCTTACAGAATAGATATTGCGGACAAGGATTTATCCAGGAGACGATATTCCTATCTAGACACCATCTAACAATAGAAAATTTTCCAGTGCTACAGCCTGGGAGTTTATTCGAACTAGGGCTATGCCAAACAAAGCATTTGAACTCATATGGAACCAGTTCATCCCCCCAAAGATTAGCTTATTTATGTGGAAGGTCCTAAGAAACATTCATCTAGTGGACTTGAATCTGAGAGTACTGGGTGTTCTTCTTGCGTCAAAATGTATATGCTGTCAGAACAATCCACAAGAAGAATCACAATTGCATATATTGGAAGAAAGAGAGCTAGCCATAGAGGTCTGGAATCATTATGCTGTGATTCTGCCCTACCTACAACCAACATCCTCCAGGGTTCAAGATCGAATTATTAGCCGGAAGGAATTCAAGGCTAGGAGGGAAAACATTAAAAGAAATTCTCAGGGTTCTCCCTATATTCATATATTGGGAGCTATGGAAGGGGAGATACAGGGACAAAATTTTGAAAACAAGATGCCATGTAAAGTCGAGATTATTCACATGGTTAACACTAACCTTGCCTTATCTCTATGTCTATCTCAAAGTTGCAGGATCCAGAAGACCCATCAGAAGCAAAAATAGTTCAAAACTTGGGACTGCAACTACCCCCATCGGCACAAACACGCCAGCAATAAGAAAGTGGCGACCTCCTGATTCAGGTATTCTCAAACTGAATATAGGAACAATTTGCACGGCCATTTCTAATACAAGATGAGTGGAGGAGCCATTAGGGACGCGGAGGGGCACATTCTAATGGCTTTAACCTGGCGACTTAACTCAACAGATATGCTAGAAGCGGAGGTGAGGTATACTATAAATCTCATATTACTTACAATTCCTTCTTTGCACAACAGGTAACAGTGGAGACAAGCGCTAGCAACATCACTGGATTCATAATAAAGCCTCACTCCAGTAATTGGCGGGTAATTGACCAAGTTGAGGAGATCAAACAAGTCTTTATTAAGAACAACAACCTAAAGCTCCGCAAATGCATGAGGAGTGAGAACAACCTAGCTATTGCGCTGTCTAAATGGGGTGCATGGTATGGAGACTTCACATTCTCAAGTTCATCAATACCACCATCTATCAGGGAGGTAGCTGCCAAAGATCTTCAATAATCCTCCAAACTTATAAGGGCTAAGATCAGGCACCTAGATAGGCATACATGGGGGTAGGCGCACAGAAATCCGCCCCCCTTTAACTATTGATCATGAATAACCCAACCGAAGAGAATTAGAGAAAAAAGAAGCAGTAGAAGAGGCTCCAAAATTTACAGATAAATGGGATGTTGGAGGTAGGAGCGGACTGCGGATAGGAGGTTAGAGTTTGTCTTCTGTTCATAACTTTTTAATACAATTTTTTTGAAACTTTTTAATATATCAATAAAATATAATTACTTTTTTTATATTTTTTACTTTAAAAGTTTTTTTTAATTTATTTATATTAATTACTATTTTGTATTGTATAATTTTATATAATTTAAGGAAATGATACACTATCAATCAATAATACTTTATCTCTTTTATCAAGAATAAGTTTATTTTAGAAAATTTTGTGACTGTAGTTAACGATATTAGAACATATAAATTTATTCTAGTAAAAAAATATTTGACCACTTCTGATCACCGAAAATAAAATATAAGATTATTTATAGAATTCTCATGTGGGAATGATTTCATGACTTACATATTGTTAATTTTATATGCACATATATAACATAAATATCGAACAAATTTATTTTTAATGTTATTTTTATATTTTTTAATATTATAATTATTAAAATATCTATTAAAAATTATGTATATAATATTAGGACATCGTGCCCCTCCTCGAAATATTCCTGGATCTGCCACTGTGCAATGCGCTATAGCAGTGCTCCCAGGCATAATTAAGTGTTGGGATGAGGTTTATCAGCAGAAAAAGTATTGAGGTAAGCCAGCTGACAAACACAACTTATTCATGATAAATGTTCTGGATTCAGAATATCATCTCATATTGGGATCATGGGGGCTTACATTTGACATGATGCTACACAATCTTACTAAGATAATTCGGAATGCAGTCCCACCATCCAAAACTACTTTATTTGGTTGGAGATTTCTAGGGTCCGTTTACTTGACAAAATTAAGCATCATTACGTGGGATTCGTGTGGGATTGACCCGTAATCCCATGTATACTACACACAAAAAAATACAGTGGTCAAACCGGGTTCTGGAATTGAAAATTGGGCCACGCACGTTTTTTGAATTAACTTAGGACTCAGGGCCAAAAACTAATTCCACCAAAAAGTCGAATTAACCAATTCCATTTTGGACCTTAACATCCACCCTCAACTGTTCATCTAAATTACATCAAATTGCCATTATCATATTAAACACAATTTTATGTTCACCGTCTCAACCTCAAATTGATGAACACAATCTGCAGAACTGACGAACCCTAAAAAATCCAATTCACACAGTAAGCCGATCGAGGCTCAAAATTGAAAGAATCACGACTACGTACGAGGTAACTCTTTGAATTTGAACGTATAACGTGTTTAATTTCGTAATTCATGTGTATTTATATGATTATGTATTAGCTAGTTTTTGGAATTTTATGAGTCTGCAACTTTATAATCTCGTGTGTACGTTTAGATGGAGTTAGCTGTGAGCAATGGTGATAAATTGTTTGCTTTATGGTGTATTGGTGAATTGTACGATGAATATGAGCTTGATGAAGCTATTGAATTGAGAAGACAAAAGCGTGCAACACCGCCAATATATAGTTTGAATGCAAAGAGATACAGACAGTCTGATTTTGTGGATAGAATGACAAGTGTGTCACCTTTAGAGTGTTTTAACATTCTAAGAATGCACAAGGAAACATTCAAGAATCTTGTAAACCTGTTGGTAGAAGATGGAGGATTAAAGGACAGTAGGTACGCATGTGCTAGTACGCAGACTGTAATATTTTTGCGTTTACTGGGGCATCATCAGAAAGTTAGGATAATTGGAATCGAAAGAAATTTTAGAACGGTAAGCAAATATTTTCATAGGATGCTAGAAACTGTTCTTCGACTATCAAGTCATTTCCAGGCAACACCCAAATCTGTAAGCGAAGAATGTGCTGATGGAAGGTTTAAATACTTCAAGGTATTACCATCCTCAACAATTCATTCCCTTGACTTAACGTTGTTGGATAGTGTTAGGGCTAATTTTTCTCAATTATTATAGGATTGTTTGGGTGTTTTGGATGGTACGTACATTCTCTGTCATGCAGTTGTACATGATTCTGCAAGGTACAAAACGTGAAAGGATCACTAGCATTTAATCTTCTTGATGTGGTTGATATAATTGAAAAGTTTGTATACGTAACCAGCAGTTGGGAGGGATCTGCTGCAGACAGTAGGGTATTGTATGAGGCACTGACTAGGGATCCTAGCTTGAAGGTGCCACAAGGTAATTGCTATTCTAGTTGTGATACCTATTTTACATATGTGGTTGTGCTTACCTATTCGTAAGGTATCCCTAATGTAGGTAAATATTACGTGTGTGATGGTGGATATGCCAATACTATGGTGTTCTTAGCACCTTATAAGTCCACCAAATATCATTTAAAGGAATGAGATCCTGGTAATAGGCGTCCACAAAATTCGAAAGTGTTATTCAATATGAGAAGAGAGCATTTGTGATATTAAAAAAAAGGTTTGTAGTCTTGCGCAGTCCTACGAACTATCCATTAGAGACTCAGAACAAGCTAGTAATAGTGTGCACACTATTGCACAACTACATTATAGAACACCAATATATGGATCCATTACTTTCAGACGACATGGCAGAAAGTAGGAATTCGGATACTGATAATATGGAAGCAGAAGAGTATGTAACTCCAATGGGAATAAGTGCAGCATGGACTCAAATGAGAGACACTCTAGCTAATGAACTATGGAATGAATTTCTAAGTACTCAATAGTCTGCATTGTCCTATGTGAACATTTCTTTGTAAACCTGTTCTGTACTGATTGCTGATGTTTGATAGTATTTGTGTTGAACTGATTTGGTGTAATAAATAAAAATGATTGTATGTTATGTTTGATTTGCTAACTAAGGCAATGAAACCAATGAATGGAAATGCACATGTCAAGAAAAAGTTATCCTACAACCCACCCCAAAATACAAGCAGTAACAACAGCAAACAAGGAGCACGAGGATCATTTCGAAAACATATTGCGCCACTACAGAACACACGCATTTTTTCCAGTCAAGCTGAAGAAAAAGCACTAATAGAGACAATGAAATTGTGCATTAAATATGGATTCAGATCAGAGAACGGGTTTCGTAAGGACTTCAATGAAAAGTGTGTCTCCGTCATCGCACAAGATGTGCCGGGAAGTCGTATTACCAACCGTGAGGTCTAGAACAAAATCAAGGTGTGGAAGCCCGAGTACAATCTGCTAAACGACTATCTAAATCTCAATTGGTCTGCGTTTGACTCTATTTCGATGTAGATCATAGTGGACAAACAACTACAGAGCGAAAGGATGGCGGTATAGTGATTTGGCTTTCGTTCTGCTATTTGTGTTTTAAAGTTATTGATGATGCATTGTTTTACTTTTCTTACAGGATAACATCAAATATAAAAAATTGAAGAATAGGAAATGGACATGGTATCATGACTGGTGTGAAATATTTGGTAACACAAGGGCAACTGGTGATAGAATGTATGACTACAATGATGTTCGAAGTGCAACTGCAGATTCAGCAAATAATGAGGTTCCGTTTAATTTGGACTTAGACGAATAGTTGGACAATGAAACAGACGAGTAAACTGAAAATCTTGATGAAGAGACTAGAGAAGTACCTATCAATGTGGAGACTCACCACCCCATTACATACCAGTAGGCAAACGTTCACGAAAGAGTAATGAATGTAGGACACCAAAAACACCTACTGATGAAAATCCTAAAAGAAAGGAATTTATTAATGCAATAAAATCCTTCAAGGTGAATCAAATGGAAGAGGGGAGAAGATAATGATTGCTGATGAGGTAATGCCGAATTTGACTTCTATGGGACTAGACAACATGGAGGTAAACCAGAAGACGAAGATTGTAGATGCGGTTATGGAAAATCCTGCAAGGTGGAAGGTCATGTCTAGGGATCAGAAACAACAGTGGATTGAATCTGTTCTATATGGAAGTTCAGACTTGTTATCACCTTGTATTTCCTAGTAGTAGACTGGTGTTTGCTTGTTTTTTTATTCTGGATTGATTGGAACATATCTGTGAGCTGTTGAATTATGTTATGACCATATATTCTATGTTTCATATGTTATGAACACCCAAAATTGATGAAGACTTAAAACTGATGTATACCTTAAACTGATGAACAACTTAAACTGATAAAGTAAAACTGCTTCCCTCAAAACTCAATCAGATCTTTCAAAAAGAGTACAACATTTACATGTTTGCATCACAAAAAGTCATTAGAATGTTAGCTAAGTTGATCATAGGTTTGCATCACCACCATTAAAAAAGGTTGACACCATTGAATCAGAACTTAACAAGTGCATGTGATACTTCATAAGTCATCACCATCTTCATCTGTATCTTCCTCCTCGTCCTCCTCCTCTTCATCCTCGTCTTCCTCCTCAGCCTTAGGATCAGGGAGATACGAAGAAGGGCCAATCATGGTGGAGGTGGTCTTTAAGGAATAATCACTTTCTGAAGGGTCTGAAGATGGGTGGTAGGAGATATCCATTATGGATTCAGGTGTTTGCTTACTAGAGCTTTCGAAGTCAGATAACCACCTTCTGCAACTTTATGCTTCATCTCTAGTTTAACTTTTTTCTTCTTTTTTTCATCCCACTCTTACTTCCTCTTTCGGTTCTCACACGCTAATAGATGTTTTTGCTCTAATATGGCAGCTTGTCACTTTTCAAACTCAGCCTGATCAAAGGTATTACATAGCAAATCATTCAAGTAACATTCATCAACAATATGGCATATACAATCACACATGGTCAAAATCACATAAAAATGAATCTTTAGCAACAAACATCACTACTACAGATTTCATAGGTACGAACAAAACAGTTTCTAAACGCAAACAGTGTTTTTATTTATTAGGAGTCCATTAGCCCATAAATTATATGTGGATCAGTTGTATATAGGGAGACTCGTGCATAGAAACCCTAAATTCGGCTTGCGGGTGCGGCAGAAGAGCATTGGGTAAAAATCGAAGTCAAAAGATGCGCTTCGATTTCAGTTGCTTTGTTTCGTTAAAGCTAATACCTTCTTTGTTATCTGCTATTTCTTTTGATTCCCAATTGGATTTCGATCTTTATATAGTTATTCGTTGGTTTGGACTTGTATTTCTTCAAAATTTTGTCTATTTTGTACATATTTTGCATTTTTTTTTATCATTTTTCTTGTGATAATCTGATCTTGGGATTGGGTGAATAATATGTATTTACCAAATTGTTGGGTCTTACCAGTTTTTGCAAATTCACTTTGTTGGGTCTATCTCGTTGTAGATTCAAGATGAGAAGGTCGTAGGCTAGAAACATAAAGTCATATTAGGTATAATCCTAGAAAAGTGTGAAGAAGCATCGAAATTGTTTTCATGATCATTTTTTGAAAATGTTATAAATGATGGTAACAAATTTCTTTTACTTGGTTACCTCTTTTTGCTTCAAGTTGTTAATAATCATCAAGTCCAAGGTCTCTGTCATCCTCATGATTATTAACAACTTGAATCGACCAAAAATTGAAATAAGGATAACCAAGTAAAAGAAATTGGTAACCAGCATGAAAACAATTTCTCTTGTTTAAGCTTCATAAAAAATATACACATATATATAAGCAGAATAGACCAGAGAACTTGGACTTGTGTTACTTGTTTGTGTTGGTTTTGACTTTGGAGATTTATATTGAAATCCTTTTTTTTGTTCATACAACCATAGTAATCAAAAAATTGACTCATGACTTTTTTTTAGAGTTCTTCGAAATTGTGTGTGCCTTTCTTCAGGGTTCGTTAAAATTGTTATATTTGTGGCTTTCTTCATAGTTCCTTAACATCGTGCGATTTTGGATTGCTTATGACAACCCATCAATTCCCCTTGTGAGGTTTCTCTTAGTTTATGTTCTTCCCCTTTCCTTTCAGCAAGAAGATGGACTCGTACACTGATGGCAAAATTATTTGTTGGTGGGATATCAACAGTTGTCCTATACCCATCAACTGCAATCCCTTTGTAGTTGTAAACAACATACAAAAAGCTCTGGAAAACTTGGGAAACGTTATCCGGGGAGGACAGTTCGACTTCTGTTTATCCTTATATATTTGACTGTAATTCCCTTCTTGTTGTCCAGGTAGATCCGCCAACAATATTTTTCGAATTTATATGTTTGTATGTATTGTTTCTTCTCCCAATTAACCCTGATACCTCTTGTCAATTATTCGTTGATGTGTTTAGTTTCAATTTACTTCATATTTTCTCTCTATCTGTAGAAAATCTTCAATTATCTGAACACAACGTTGGACAGCAAGCAACATTCCTTCACTCCAACAAAAGGGAAAACCACTGTTGTAATTATTTTTAGTGATAAAGGTACAGTTTTCCTTCTTTCTTATTCTTAAACTGACATTGCTAAGCATTCGAAGAATTGAATTCTTAATTTTTTTTCGTTTGATTTGTCTTTTCGTCTCTTTCTTCATGCACAACCCTTATACTAATGATAGGATCAAAGACAACAAATACAAGTCTAGAGTATGCTTCCTACTAGGAGAAAATGGGTTGGAAGCCTGCTCTTGTTTGTGTTGATACATCTTCTGTGTTGAAAGTGTGTAGCCGTAATCCTGATATGGCCGGAATTCCTTTTTTGAGAATGTAAGAATTATATATATGCTAAAATTTTTTTGTTCAGTTAATTTTACCATTCATTCCCCACAACCCCCACCCCAACCCCACACACCAGTCATACAGGGTTGAAACTTGTGCCAACCGCATTGGATGAAATCAAAAGCTACATCGAAAGCTGTCGGAATGAATATGATCTTATCATTGTTGATATCTCCATTTGCATCAAATTGGAACCGGATGAAGATCTTCAAGAAAAAGTGCAGCTTGTGACCAAAGCATCGGTATGCCCTATGCATTGTTCAGTTAAATTTTTTAATACTTCCAAGCAGTAAATGTCCAATTCACTTTATCATTTTCAGGGAGCAGATTTTGTGTTATTTGCTGTAAAACCCTCATGTATCAGATATGTTCATGGATTGTTAGTTTATGGTGGGTTAATCATCAACATAGAAGATAACATTACCAACAAGGGAATTGGATTTCTCCGTCGGTAAGTCAAACTAACTCCTTTATTTTGAGTGATGGTCTAATGCATAACACTGGTCAATTTTTTTTATAGTTTACGTCATAACATGATGTCATTCTTCTACTGTTCTTTTGGCAGATTTATACTGTCACGCCCTCCGATCGTGTTTGTCCAAAGGGGGGACAAGTTTGAAGCTTTTGATATGCAACAAATGGTTCTTTATATGTTAGGTTTAAAATTGAAATCATGGTTTACTAATGTTTTTGGTTATTGCTGATAGATAAATAATGATCTTATTTCATTAATTCAACAGGGGCCTGCAATTTCACAGTGTTTGTGAATGACTATGCACTTACATTGATGCGATCATACTGCATGGAGCTGAAAGAGGTTAGTTGAAGTGGCTGCTAATCTCTCGGTAATTAATGTTGCTCGTTACATCATTAAAAGCACCTACTTTATTTTCTGTAGAGACTCTGTCCGAGACATTCAGAAATTGCAAATGAAGGCAAGTTGTTACTTCTTTTGGTCTCTTGTCTTTCATCGACAGATAATATCAATTTGGTCTCTTTTAATTATTGCAGAGTTGTTGGATTCAGAGTTGGGACCTCCAAATGATATCATCCCAAATAAAATACTAAAAGCAGCTTATAGACTCTGGTCTTCAACCTCATTCTATGAAGAAAAAAAGAAACACAGAAAAAGTAAAAGGAAGCCCTCAATCTGTGAGGATTGCTATACACGAGTCAAGAAATGGAGGGCCACAATCTGATGGTAACTGTGGGTTGCAACCGCCGTCATGCTTGGAAAGGATGGTGCGACAACGAACTAGTACAATTATTTTGTTTCTTCTATGTTTAACGTTGCCAATGAACATGCACGGTTGTATTAGACATGTTATGCTTTCAACCTGCCACGGATTGCTTGGTTTTTGTGGCTGGTTGATGCCTTTCTAACTTAATCGGATGATGATTTTCTGTAACTTAAACTTTATGGTATGCCTGGATATTGTTAAGAGGATTCATACCGTTGCTTGTGATCTTGCTGATTCGTGTCTTCCTGGTCCTTTCAGTCGTACATTTAGCCAATTTTGAGATCAGTGCTTTTATGATGTTGGTCGAACCATTTTATTGGCTTTCATGTTTATCTATCGTCATCAGTGTTAATGCGTGATATGGTTCCAGTTATAAACAAGAAAAAAACAATGACATGTATTGATTTTTCTAGGAAATTCAATACGGCACTAAGTTTATACACTAAAAACACAGACAAAAATTTATCACGTTGCCAAAATTCTGATTAAATAAAAAAAAGTATATAACTCCATCTAAAATCTACTTTTTTTTCTCTTGACCTTTGAGAACTTATAATTTGCTCGGGAGTCTTAGGGATCACAAATTTCCGATTCATCCAAAACTACTATAATGTGCAGAACCAGAAAGAGAGTTTATTCTAAATTTGGATAAGTCATTCTTCTTAAAGGAGGTGTTTGGGCCAATTGCGGGAGAGGATGGCAGAAAATTGCTTTAATTTGACAATTCTGACTGATTTTACGACTACAACGCGCGGTTTCATGAACTTGGTCGGTACCACCCAAACCATGGAGAACCCGACTATGAAGATACTCCGGTTTCGAAAGGGGCTATTGAAGACTTACCGTGTGGCAGTGAACAGCGTAATGACAAATCGGTTTGAGGAACTATTGGATACTGCGGTGCGAGTTGAACCGGAACTATTGGAGTCAAAAAGTGAGGCTAAGAAGGTAAGATACACCGAGACTTGAGCTCCCATTGCTGCGACTCCTTATAGGCGACCCCCACCCCCTCCCTCGGGCTCCAGATCCCGTCAGGGAGGTGGGGCAGACTACTGGCAGCACCAGGCATATTTCAATTGCGGGAAGAGGGGACACGAACAGCTGACGTGTCCTACTAGGCCTCCCACTATAGCAACACAGGCGGCCAGGGGCCCTTACTGTTGAGATCCTAGAGTGGCATGCAAGTATACATGGTCATAAGGTAGTAACTTTACGAATGAGTAAAGGTCATCTCCCAAGGGAGTAGAGCTAACCCACACTAATCAAACACAAACTCAG
>JAOYMZ010035919.1:0-15890 GCA_025802335.1 Pinguicula primuliflora | reverse complement strand
TATTTTAAAACGGGACAGTCCCGAATCCCGAATTAAAAATAATAACATATAAAAAAATATTTAAATATATATACATATATTGAAAAAATATTTAATTGTATATATTTAAAAATATTTAATTAAAATAATATTTAATTTTGACTTCTGGATGTTTAATTATACATATTAAAAAAATATTTAATTATATATATATTAAAAAAATAGTTAAATATATATAAGAAAAAAATATTTAATTAAAAAATATTTAATTCGGACTTCGGGACTGTCCCGAAGACCGAAGTTCAGGACTTCGGGACTGTCCCGATGACCGTCCCGAAGACCGAAGTCCCGAACGTTCGGGACTTCGGTCTTCGGGATGAGATCGGGCCCAAGTGGGCCCGAATTAGTTCGGGACAGGATCGGGATTCGACAAATCCCGAACCCGAACTTGAATCCCAAATGTCCACCCCTAATTATGAAGCTATCAGTTCGAGGCTGAACATATATTATTACGTTCTCTGTTAGAATTTTGTCCGCAACATCAAGCATTGGGTACACAAAACTCGGAAGAATCTGCGTACCAATTTAAGCTCCAGCTGCAGAAGGTAGGAGTACTATTGGTTGACAAAGTTCAAAATTGGGGAAGTGATCAATTCGTATGATTTTACTAAAATGGAGAGCAAATGTAGAATACAATCAATCATAAGAGATAAGGCAAAACTGATATAGTGCCACTCCCTTTTGAAACCAGTGCCCCACACCTCTCTCACAGAAGCAGCAGTTGAGCCCACACACACCAATGTAGAAAACAATGTTGGCGTGGGCACATGAGATGGTGGGCTGCCGTGTGGGTGTGTGCGCGAGGATGGGTGTACTGTATCGCTCCTCAGGATAGAGGTACGGCCAAACGTCAAAAAAGAGGTCAAATTCAAATTAACAGAAGCATTTTGGAAAGTTCCTATCTGTCCATCACTGTTAGGACTCAATGAAATCTGATGCCCATCGATATAAGGAGGGGGATAGTGCACCATAATAAGTATAACATCAGAATTCAGACCAATAGCATAGTGAAAACAATAGAATCAATCTATAAATGCTACGGATAAATGACCTAGCAGTTGTTAAATTGGTGGGTTCATTGCAGTTGCTGCTACATTGCCAGTGGCAATTGAGGGCCACAGAAGTGCCAGAAGAGTTGGAATATAAAGATCTGAGGCAGGAAGGAGGAGAGATGACTATGCTGCAAAAGAAGCTATTTGCCTGTGGAGTTCGGAGTTCAGGCGGCCGCCATACCCAAGACAAAAGCGGGGGTAGACGGGGTCGCCATAGTATATCTCAAAAGGATTTACAAAATGGAAGCAACTGGAAATAGCATTTGTAAGTTGCAACTTCCATCCCCAAAAAATAGCAACCTATAGTTTTCCCTTTTAAAAAGGACAACCCTGGTTAAGAGAAAAGAAATGTATTGGGCAAAAATCTTGGCCTACAGAATGAAGGAAGTGCTACCAAAACTTGCATTTGTCAAAACAACCTACAGTTCGAAAAATAGGAGTGTCAGGAGAAAACACTTCTTAAGAATTGCAAGTATTCTTCATCCAAGAAATATGGAAACTGAAAACATACAATTCACTCGGCGATAACTAAAAAACCATTCAGATACGAAAAAACATTCAGTTTCATTAAGGAAACTGACTACATACAATTCACTCATCCATGAACTAAAAAACCATTCGGATACAAAAAAAAAACATTCAATTTTATTATGGAAACTGAAAACACATAATTCACTCATCCATGAACTAAAAACCAATAAGATACTAAAAAAACTTTCAGTTTTATTGTTGAAACTCCCAGACCAAATTGGCCACTAACTATATGAATACAAAAAAAGAAACACTAAGCATATCAAGCACAAACGTAATCAGCAACTTAGAAGGAGGGCAAAATCACAGGCTGTCCTTATTTTCCTAAAACCAAAGCTAACACGATAGCAAATCAGAGCAACTTCAAAATTTTCATGGTATCTGATGAATCCCATGATCCACAAGAGGACCAAACCATAAATTTCATAACCCAAGATTCAATCGCAGAAACAAGTAAAAAAGGTTTAATCGCAGCAGAGGGTTCCCTCCGGACAATTGAATAAGTAAATAAATTAATCTAAATAAGTAAAGTCTATCAACTGGCCTTCTACGGGAGGGAAGTGAAGATTATCAACACAAGGTATTAAACATCTAGCTGAAAAACCTTTTGGAAGATGCCCAATTCTCCGATACTTTTTCTTCACAACACTATACAATTGCACTGTAGTCTCGAGGTGTTTGCGGTTGGGAGCTATTAAAATGTCTTTGCCTTCATTTGTAAAACATATTCTAAGTGGAATATCAATACGTGAATAATTTATCATTATCAAAGTATTCCAAGTAAGATCATCTCGCATCATCCAACAACTTATTGGTCTTTTTCCTCTACATCTTGGTATAGCCCATAAGCACAAAGATCCTTTTAAACTATCCATATAGATCCCGCAATCTTTAACTCTCACAATACCCTCCGGCATCTGCAACAAATGAAGCTCATCGTCCTTGCTATCGAATTTTAGCAGATACTTGTGCGATAACAAAACATTGAACCAATAAATTGCACCACCAACTGAAAAACCCTCGCTAGGAAAACCGATGATCCTAGAATAGCCATGGATGGAGTATTTTACGCTCCAAATGTTGGTTTTACAAGAGTAGACAAAATATTTATCCCCAAATGACAGAAAGACAATCTTCAAATCACCATTCATACCATCATAACAAATGCCTGATCCACGAGATTTGCAGTCACCAACGTTCACGTCTGGTGGTAAATCAAATTTTCTCAATTTTCGTATGGATGGATTCCACAATAAGTAGTAATTTGGTTCACTCTGGGCAACATATAGAAGAAGTATCAATCCATCACAATTGCATTTGACTGTGCATCTCTCGTGAACGGATGGAAGTTTATATAATATTTCTTCCTCCAATCGTCCGTTCTCCAATTTAAAAAAATGGAACCCAATATGATCGCTGAAAACGAAGAGACGACGGAGGTCCGGTTTCCACGATTTTCCCATAACTTCCCTGAAATTAGGGCTGCAGATTGCCGCATGCAATGACTTGGAAATGCATTGACACCTGAGCAGAAACTTCACCGAAAGATTTGAGATGATGATTTCGATTATGTCCAGCGGTAGAGACGGCGCAATAGTGGTGCAACCAGCGTTAGGTTTCAGATGTTTATTTTCCACCCTTTATATGACGAAGCAAATCAACGATTGGGAACAGATATGGAAATATGATTGAAAGATGAGGAGTACGAAAAAAGAAAATACCTAACGCACATTGTTCCGCCACCACCACCGGAGAGGCTGCGAGAGGCGGATGGACATGCCGGCGACTCCAAAGTCTCCATCTTTACCTATTGATTTTGGATGATCAAATTACCGTATGGCCTACGGGTATGGCGATGGATATGGGCCGGACCGGACCCGCTGGACCAGGAACATATTCAGATCCAAGAACGGGGCAGGTGACCCGGAACGACCGTATGGATCAGTCATCCCTTTCCCTGGTCAGATCTCAAGCCTGACCCGGCGGATTTTATTTTTGTAAATTAAGTGTTGTAATGTAAACAAGGGAACCCTTCATAATCATGAATTGGATCCACCTCCAGAATGATGATGTCGAATGGTGGTGCCGAATTCTAATCTGGACCGTTGGATCAAAATTTAACGATCCAGATCAAATGACTCATTTAACTGTTCACTTAAAACACTTTTGATCTGGACCGTTGAATTTTGATCCAACGGTCTAGATTATAATTTGACACCATCATTCAGCACAGTATTCGGGACAGGAAAAAAATTCTCATAATCATATGGGCAGTATTTACTTTGGGTGCTCAATTTTTGCGTCACAATATCCGTTTTCGAAATTGGTCGCATAATTGAGAAGCTTAAACATAGGAGATGAAAAGCATATTCCGTCAACATTAACCCAAGGGGAAAGGGATGCCGAAATTCGGTGACAAAGTTGTCGGAATCATGATGGAACATGAGGTTTTTCATCTATGTATAAGCTTTCTAATTATGCGATCAATTTCGAAAACGAATGTTGCCGCGCAAAAAATTGTACCCCCGAAGGAAATACTGACCATACAAAAACTGACCATACAAAAACTGACCATACAAAAACTGACCATATGAAGATTTCATATATAAATAAATCTCAATTATAAAAATAATACAAAGTTTACTCAATGATTCTAAGATTTATCATCTAAATAAATATTTTTAATTAATAAGAATTTTTTGGTGCTCAATTATAAGTTACTCTGCTCAATTTTAATGTATGTCCTAATCTGATAGTTCACATTAAAATAAGCAATTTAGGCTGCGTTCACTTTGTGTGATTATGTGTGAAATCTGGCAGATGTATCATTAAACCTGCCAGATTGAATTGTTCACTTTCGGACTTATATTTGACCCGCCTTTTGTCCAAGATTCCAGACTGTTTATCACTGTTAGATTGTAATCGGATTGAGCGTCTCTATTATTTTTTCCCTTTTTGCCCACAATTCCTCTCATCCCGCTTCTACTCCTGCTGGAACAGCCTCCCCAAATCCAAAATCCCGCTGGAACAACCTCCCCAAATCCAAAATCCCGCTGGGATTGTTGACGAAAGGATGCCTTCGTGAACCTAACTGCTCACAATCTCATGCCCACCACATTTTTCTCCATGGAATTTGCGCAGGGATCAGAGAACAATGTCTGGTGGGTTAGACAGCCATCGTACGGTGGGTTAGACTGCCATCGTACGGTGGCTTACACTACTCGGTTTCTTAAGTGCTCACCAATCGCCGTAAGACATCAAGGAGGTTGAATCTTTTTGTGTGTCTCCGTAATCTGTATCTTGAATAAATTACGGGAATGGGTTGCTCGCCGTCGAAGCTGGACAACGAGGACATGGCGCGGCGGTGAACGGAGTGGTGCAGACTTATGAAGGAGGCCGTATTTTCCCGTAACTTCTTCATGTTATCCTCTTAACCTGTTTCTGGATTTTTTGCAATTCTTATACCCTGTTTTGCATTTATGGTAACAGCTTGGCTTCTGTATTTGTTCGGTTTGCTTAGATTGGGTTACTTCTTCCTGTTATCCTCTTAACCTGTTTCTGGATTTGTTGGGTTTTTTTTCCTGTTTTATACTATTGCTTTGTGTTTTACACTTCATTCAGTTCTTATTTGCGTAATAGTGCATTTGTTTGGTGAAATCTCCTGTTCGTTTGGTTCTTTGATATTTGCCCATATTTTCCTTCCTCTTTTTTTTTTGTTGCTGAACTTTTCTTCCAAATGCACTTGGCCTCACATGAAAACACCACTTAATTGACAGAATGGATGTTTGCAGGCTTGATTTTTCATTCACTCTATGTATGCTTCATTTTTTTATTTTATATTCACTCTTTGTATGGTTTTACTTCACTCAATATGAATTTCCAGTCAGGTGTGAACTCTGCACTTTTTGTTTATGTTGTCATTGATTTGCACATTGCGAGATGACTTCCAATAATCTTAAAACCTCACTCATGGTTGTTCAATTTTCTTTCCTTCTCTACTCCTAATACTTCTTCCATCGGTTTCAATTCGTTAGATTTGTATTGTCTATTTTCTTAGTTTTATTGAAATTGTTACAAACTTGGAAATCGTTACAAAATTGTTTTGTAATCTATAGGTGGTTTATTCTACTTGCATCTCTTAAGGTTTACATTTACTCAGTCATTTGATTCATCCCCTCATGGTTTTGCTATGTTATATTTGTCCTTTTATCTCTTCTGTGCAAGGTTATACTTTGAGGTGTTGTACTTTCCGCAAGCAAACACATCAGAGTTTTGTGTGAAAACTTCATCGGTTAGTGCTGCCGTAAGAATCCATTGGTGTCTTGGATTGAGATTCAAGATGCCTTTTGAAATTGAAGACTCCTCTAGAATCAGCTGGTTTATGGAGACTATAGCTTCTGTCCAAGTTAGTGATCCCCTTCGACGGCCTAATTCACCGTGGACACAATAACTTATGATGACATTTGATGTCCCCTTATGATTTTATAAGCTGGCTTGAGGACATTGCTGAAGAAAATGGGAGTTTGACATTTGATGTCCCTTTTGAGTGGTAGATCTTCAGAAAGTTTTTATTACGGGAGAACGGTAGATTCTTGCGTTGGGCACCAAAAAATCAAATGGATTATGTGATTTTTTGAATTTTAATGTGTACAATTCATTTTGTGCAGTAGAAACTAATTGGGATATTTTGGTCAATTCATGTTTTTTTGCGTTTAGTATTAGAATAAGTGAACACATGAATAAAAATCAATCTTATAGGAATTGAGATTTAAACTCGTCCAAGTGAATAATAGATTAGTTTTAAATCTGTAGTAGAGGCAGATTATAAATTTTGATAGTGAACACAGCCTTAAGTCATTTTAAGTGATCTTAGCCGCCAGATTACCTCATAAATATCTCAGGTTAGAACTGAGCACAACAATATTAAATACCTAAAAATTCATATTTTAATCAAATCTTAATATCGTCTCCACAGAAACAATCTTCACATCCCGTTGAAGGGTGTGAGTATGATTGTGTATATCTTACCCTTCCCAGACCCTGCCTAAAGGCGAGATTTTACTGAGTATTTTTGATTTGGTTTAATCAAATCTTAAGATCAAAAGTCATAGAAATGCTCTTAAGATTATATATATTATATCATGCATTAAAAGTTGTGAAAATATTAAACATGTATGCTGTCCATGGCATATTTGTTGCTCGATTCTTGCCTGATAGCCTAGCTTTACTTGATATCTTGTTGAATTGTTGTTTCTTTATTTCCATTTGTCTTCTGCATGTTCTTGCATGAGATTGTCAACTGTCTTCTGCATGTTCTGCATGTAAGTTTTGTAGATCAACCGGCTCCAAATCATACGGGTTCCTCTTCCACTCCCATCGTCATTTCCAATTGTCTTCCTCTTATGTTCCTATGTCTTGTATTTTTTTTCCTCTCTGTTATTTTTTTTGACAGTTGAAATTTTTATTATATATTATAAAAAACGTTTTATATATTTACAAAATTACAAACGTGTTTCTTCTGTTAAGACTTTGCCTTCTTCTCCGATGTTCCTGCCGAAACATCGATGCCGGATCATCGTCACCGATTACAAGCTTTGTAGTATGAGATTCGGCTCATTCAACCAGCATTCCACTGGTGCAAAAATTGTATTCCTTTTCTTTGCCTTTAATTTGTACCAAAAGCACAATTGAAATTGGATGATGTGAATTGTGTCTTCCACTCTCTGTATGTCGCCGGAAAATTGTTGACTGTTTCTTCTTCTCCATAGCTGCCAGATTGTTGCTGCCCAGATGGGCATCCAGATTTTGGCTCGAATTCCCAGCAGTCTCAGAGCTTCAAATTCAACGTCGGTTGGGCCTTTCTGCGCGACATTTGAGATGTTCAGCCACTGCATTAGAGCGTTCCACACCTCTGCTACCTGCGTGCATTCGAAAAAGGTGTGCTCATTGGACTCCTGATGTTCTTTGCATAGATTGCATATTGACAATTGCTGATCAATTATATTCTTGAGTTGCAGATTTTTCTTCGTGGGTAGCCTGTCTTGTTTCATCCACCATGTGTGTATTGAGACCTTTGCAGGTATAAACTCGTTCCACACTGTTTTAAGCTCTTTGATTGCTTGTTGATTGAACGCTGCTTCTTGATGGTTGATCACTGATGTATATCCATCCTTGACTGCATATTTGCCTTGAATTCATGTTATGCAATGCCAGCGATCACTTGTGTTTTCCTGCAGTGAAATGTTAGATAGAAGAGTCTGTAGATGTTGTAGATCAGTGAGTTCCAGAGAGTCTAGATCCCTCTTCCACTCTCATTTGTAATGCCAGCAGTTGTTAATCCATTCGCCATGTTGTGCAATCAGGAACCCTTTTGTTTGTGATTTTCTGTGCAGTCTGGGAAACATTGCTGCTATTGTCTAATCGCATGTCCATGTGTCTGTCTAGAAGCTTATAGATCTTCCATCCCATACCTTGATTTCCCATTGAGTTGAAAACCAGTCTTCTTGAAGGATTATCTGCAGATCTTTCCACCAATATGATTGAGATCTTGTCCCTCTTCTCCTTCCTCTGGTTACTGCTTGCTGATCATGTGAGTTGTGCAGAGTCTTTAGTCTTCCCACTTGTAATCATCCAGCAGCTATTTTGATGTGAGAACTTGACACCATAGATTGTTTTCCTGCAAAAGAAGTCTGGCCCCCCATTTGCCTAGTAAGGCCTTGTTAAAAGTATTTAAATCCTTGATTCCCAACCCCCTTTGTCGTTAGGTAGATATATTTTCTCCCATGCCACCTAGTGAATTTTCTCTTTGTTATTTATTTATGGTACAATCTAGGAAATTTAGAAGCCATGCTCATTTCTTCTAGCCATATCTCTTCTCAAAAGTATATGTTATTACCATTTTCTATTTCTAGTGTCCATTGATTTTGATACCAATTTTCTGTTAGTATCTTTTGTATATTTTGCCAACACCCGGATCCTGATTTTGAGTCTCTCCTCCTTCCACTTGGATTGATTTCCTATTGTTCTTCTTCACCTAGAATTCTTCTGCCCTATTTGCCTAGCACTGCGCGATTGAAAGTCTCTAATATGCATATTCCCGTACCCTCTTTGTTTCTAGTTAGAGTTATTTTTTTCCATGAGATTCAGTGAACATTTTTTTTCTATCATTTGATCCAGCAACTCAAAAATAATCTAGACAGCAGTTACCCATAAGTGCTTCAGTGGATATTTTCTTGTTCCTCCACAGGAATATATCAGCAGCTGTACAAGTTAATCATGACTCGAGATTGTGAAAATCATCCTCAGTTATGAAAGAAAAACAACAATATGTCTGCAATTGGGGTTGAGGGAAGAAAAATCGCCATGGGGTTGATGGAGGAAAAGTCGAGAGCTCTGATTATGTGTTTCTAGTCCAAACATGCATTTCCTTACGTTAAGAATCATTATATTCCTTCAATTATTGTGGTCGACAATATGAACCGTCAGATTTAAATCCAACGACCAAAATTTTTAATCTGAATAATAAACTTTTAGTCTGGACCACAAGGATCTGGACAAGAAAAAAACTTCACTATTTTGTACATAGATCATATCAGAGTGATAGGTCTATAATCTTCTATTTGCAATGGGATTTATCTCTTTGCAAAGAGAATAATGTGTGAAGCATTTCCTCCTTTGATCATTCAATTAGCTATGTGGAATTCATCCAGTAGCTTGACAATATTCTTCCATCACCTTCTTAAGATGCTTTACAAACCTAAAATTGATATCATCGGGTCCTGAATTTTTGTTCCCGCCACACTTTCCAATTGCATATATATTCTCCTCCTCATAAAATTTTTCGATTAGTATTTGGGCATCTTCCTGCCTGATTTTAACAGTGGATAGGCCTTCGAGTCTTGGCCTGGTAACTTTTTCCTCGGTGAACTTCTTTTGAAAATGACTTCTAACGCCCTCTTTTACTCGTTCTCTGGGCAGATCTAGGATTTCAAGGCTGAGAATGCTCACTTGAAAGTTACAAAAATAGGAGCTAACATAAAGTACGTCAATAATATGTAAAAATATATTTAATTTTAATTATTACATGTGCACGATATAAATTATTTTCTATGCAATTACTCAATTTTCTAATTGGCATTTTTTAAAAAAATTTTAAAATATTTTCATTATCTATACTATCTTTGTCAATATGTCACGCCAACGTATACATGCTTTACTAACTTTACATTATCATCATTGGGTTACTATTTTACCTCCTATTTTTTTCCCAAATTACAACTTGGCATTAGATAAATACATCATTTTCACACTTCATTCTCCATCTTCTTCCTCCGCTGGCGAACAACAAGAAAACATACGGATTCTTCCGTCCAGTTCTCGTTAAACCGAAAACAATGTCTGTTCTTTGTTGATTTCTCGATAATTTCATCCAGTTTTCGGTGGGTTATCTTTCTTTTTCGTCACATCTTCGTCGATTTCATCTGAATTTCGTTAACTCAAAAGAAACCCAACTAATCTAGGGTAAGTTTTCAATCGATATTTCGAAATTTGTTTTGAAATCTGTATAGGTGATGTGGGTTTTGTTGTAAGAACGTCAAATCATTGCTAATTATATGCTTCGTTGTTGATTAGATTTTCTGGGTTAGGGTTTGATTTTGGGATTTTGTTGGTTTCGACTCTTCAGGGTTATGTAGATGTATACTAATCGCTGGATTTTTTGGGTCTAACTGGGGGTGCTTGGGCTCCCCAAACCCCCCGATGCATCCGTTTCTACTTGTTCTCTTTGCTTTTCTATTTATCATTCTCGCAGATTCCATGTATCATGCTTCTCCTTTGATGGAGATTTCCTTTTACCCATGTAACTTAGTTTTGAAAGCTCTCAGACAGAAAAAAACTTAGTTTTGAAAGTTAGCGGGTGTTTGCAAGTTATTGCCAAAATAACTTTTGGCTTTTCAATCGTAGAAGCTCATTTTACACTATTTGTGATTTTGGCTTTTGACCGTGGAAAAGTTCCTAAAAGTCCAAAAGCCAAAAGCTACCTTGGAGTAGCTCCTGGTGGCTTAAGGCGGATACAATTTTATAAATATTTAAAAATTCACTTTTAAAATAATTTTGTTTATATACAAATTGATAATATCAAAATACTCCAAAAAAATTCTCGTATTATATACATTTTGTCATACTATTTTTTTTATTTTTGTCACAGTAAAACCCCTACTGCAAACACTTTATAACTTTCTTATAAAAGCACCTTTTTTTTAAAAGCCCCATCAACAGTTCTTATAAAAGCACCTTTTTTTTAAAAGCCCCATCAAAAGCCAAAAGCAACTTTTCAGTAGAACTTGCAAACATGACCTTAGAAAAATTTATTTTTTTAATTTAGTGAACTGATGACAAAATTGGTGAAATACCATAGAAATGACGTTTTTATTTTGAAAAATGATTCATATATCTAATATGGTTTCACTAAATTTGGCGTGCGAATCTGAACAGGTAAAAAATAAGCGGAATCCATCCACGTGCATACTAACGTTAGTTGAGAATGATGAGTTCATACTAAAGTTGTTTTTTCACTAATAAAAATGTTAACACACTTTTAACTTACACCAAATTTGGTGTAATCATATTTGGTGCACGTATCATTTGATTTTTGATGTATTAATTTTTTAGGGGTGCTAGCTGTACTATATAAAACCGAAATAGTGGACCGAAAAAGAGGAAAATGACAAAATTGCCCTCACACTAAGAACACTAACGAACTGTCAGACAGGGATAATTTGGTCTTTTCCATCAGTTTCGGTTGGATTTTTCGGTTTAAGATAGTACAAGCATTTTACTTAATTTTTTTATTGATGTCAATTTTTGAACATTAATGAGATACGAATAATTAAATGTCTTTATTCCATGTATTAAAAAATAATATCTAAATAATGTACCCTAAAATACTACTGTACTTTTTTGATCTCACAACAAATCATCACCCAGCACCCTTTTCAGTTCTCCACCTACATTTCACCTTCCCAATCATTCTCGCCTACAAGGAAGAAGTTAAAAAAACAAAAAACAAATAATGGAATGTAAATCCTGTGGGCCAAAATTTTGGCCCGTGAGACTTCGGAATAAAAATCTCTGCCTGGGAGGAAAATTTTTCTCTCTTCTTCTATGCAGGATGAGGAAGTAAGCCGACGATTTGGGTGGCGATTTCTAAGTTGCACCATTTGTAGATTCTTCTTTAATTGCTTTATATGCTTCTGTTAATTTTTAAATTTTGAAAACCTAACCACGCCGTAAGTACCAGTAATGGAGTTTGTTTATCTTATGCTTTTAGATTGATGTTGAGCATTGATTTCCTACCTCCCAGTTCACTTTCTCTTCACAAGTGTTGATGACGCGCATTGATTTTTTCACAAGTGTTGGTGGTAATTCCTCTTACCAGCAGACATTTTAGTTCCAGACTTGTTAATCTCGCGGGCCAGGCCCGCAGGGTTAATGTTCCATTATTTGTTTTTCTTTAACTTCTTCAATCTGAACCGTCCAACTAAGTTCAGATTAATACTCGGGACATAAAGTTTTTAATCGGGATTGTATGGTTCTGGAGGAGAAAATTCCTTAACTTAACAATATACTTTTTTGTGTGCCGATATATGAGTTTTATTTTCTAATTCATCAGCTTAGTCGGTTACATCTAATTATTTAAAATTAATTAAATTTAATATTTACTATCTGAACCTAAACCCTAAATCCCTCAGCATCATTGGAAGAAGGAGACTTCTCTTCTCTGGCGGCAACTCCGTGTTTTTTTCCTATACCGACACTATAGTGCCGAAGATCCTCTTATCATGCCGAAGTCTGATCCTACGGCCAAGATCGTCCAATTAAAAGTTAGCTGACATGGCCGGTTTTGACAATTCAAGAAAATGATTGAAGAGGATGGCTGCCCCAAAATACCCTTTTGTCCGTCTCATCACCTCACCCACCTTTTGGAATCCTGGAAATGAAATCACACCAGAGGTCTACAGCAAACAAATCTTTACCCGGTACTGGAAAAGGGAAAACAATTACAGGGGATGAATACCAATAAATGTGAAAGTATAAAAACCCATGAAGCAGAAGATTAATCTAAAAGGGTTTTCCCGATCCCCAAAGGAACAGAGCAGTTCGCCATCTCTCCGGGAAATCTAGAAATGACTTTTCCACCCGGCAAGCGGCGGTGGGGGCGAGTCCATGTCCGTCGCGTTCGGTGGCAATTTTTCGGTGAGATCCCGTGCTTGGACAATAGCCCTTATGATTCCGATATTGCTGCACTCATTGTCTTCAGTATTGTCCAATTTGTGGACTTCATCGACGCCATCTCCAGAGAGAGAGGAAAACGAAATCAAAGACTTGAACTTGGACAGGTACGAAGTCATCTCTTCTTCTTCTTCTTCAGGAACAACGAGAGGTCGAAGACAAACAGACTCAGAAAATTAAGGATCCAGAGAATTTAATACATCCAGCAAATTGATAGTTGGAAACACAAGCAAAAAACGAAAATTTCAGCATACCCAAGCAAAACTTCAGCTTTTTTTCCCAACCCCACTCCGGATCCTCCTTCTCCTCCGGACCAGGTGAAACAGAGTAACTCTTTTACCCATCCTGTTCCTTCTCCCCGATCCTCTAGTTTCTGCGGCTGCTCCTCCGTGTCTGGGAAGAGAAAAGAAGATGACAGAAAAATAACATTTGTTAAAAAAACGATAGAGAAAAATGGTTTTTGTCAGTCAAAATCCGCCACGTCAGCCAACTTTTAATTGGACGATCTTGGCCGTCGGATACAGATCCGACGGCCAAGGCACGACTTCGGCATGATAAGAGGATCCTTCGGCACTATAGTATCGGTATAGGAAGAATAGGCGAGATTGCAGAGAGGAAGAGATCTAATCTCTGTCATCACTTCAGATTTGGGTCATTAGATACAGCCGATGTGGGTTTTTGTAAATAATGTAAATATTACTTTTCTTTTATAAATTGAGATATGCTTTGCTAAAGAGAGAAGCAAAAAAAAACTGTAGATGAGGCCTCCAAACTTGCAGGTAAATCGAATGTTGGAGGCGATGGTGGGTAGGTGTTGTGTTCTTAACTTTTTAATATAATTTTTAGTTGCTTTTTAATATATTAATAAAATATAATTAATTCTTTTATAACTTTATTTTTATAGTGTTTTTGATTTATTCATATTGACAACTTATGATTTAATTTTTTATTGCATAATTTTATATGATCTTAAGGAAATAATACACTACTTATCAATAAAACTTCATCTCTTTTATCAAGTATATATAAGATAGTAAATTTTGCGATTGTAGCTGACGATATTAGAACTTATAAATTAATCCTAATAGAAAACTTTTGACCACTTCTGATCACCAGAAATAAAATATAAGATTATTTATGTAATTCTCATGTGGGAATGATTTCAGAACTTATATTTTTGTTAATTTTGTATGTACATAAATAACACAAATATCGAACAGATTTATTTTTTTATGTTATTTTAATATTATAATTATTAAAATATTTATTAAAAATTATATATATAATATTTGAACATCGTGCCTCCCTCCAATTATTCCTGGATCCGCCACTGGCTACATGCTTAGGAAACCAGGCCCATACTCCGTACATGTACATTTGTTTTATTTTTATATTTTGTAATTAGGCATTAGAGGCCTCTAAAGCATTGCAATAGAAAGCTTTTTTTATAGTGAAATGCTAGGTATACTTACTATTTTATACATAATTAAGTACAGCATATGAAACGACATCGTTTTGTGTATTAAAATGTTTGTGTTTTAAACAAAACGACGTCGTTTTACCACACATACTTAATTATATATAAAAAAAGTAAGTATGCCTAGCATTTCTCTAAAACTGGTGTTATGTACAAATACACAATCTAAGCTTAATAGCCTAGCTCAAAATATCCGATGCGATATGCATACTCTACATAATTACATTCTTTGGGCTTATCATCCAGTCAGGTTATGGAATAGTGTGGTGGTTTAAAGCCTCGAGATTCAATCCACTACCACACTGTAGTCTTCACTATTTTCACTTTATTCTCTATTCCTTCCCTATCAAAGCACACCACATGTTTTTCCTTTCATGCATGCCAACCAGTTGCGCACCGGCTTGCTTTAAGCACGTTCTTCCATCTCTTGCTTACTGCTTGATCCATCATGTTCTTAAGATTTTGCAGTGGAGTATGCAAGTATGGTATATCAACTCTTACTTTCAACCAATCCGCTATTTTATTCCATATGTCTCTTGCATGGTCACAGTTGAAAAACAAGTGTTGCATATTCGCTTCTTCAGTTCCACACCATACACATCTTGCTTCAGGTTTTGGTATCACCACTCCTTTTCTGCGCAGATTATCAATCGTAGCGATTCTGCCCTGCAAGAGTCGCCAGGCGAATATCTGTACTCGTCTCCGGGCGATCTTCCTCCAGGCAATGGTCAGCTCCTATCTTCCCACTCCACCACTTTCATGCACATGTTCAAGTAAAGCGTCATATGTTGGTTTTGGAGTCCACTTTCACTTGTCTTCATTGCCCACGTCTCGTTGAAAATCATGCATTGCCATATTAGCTACAAGAATGAAAGAAATAAAGGATCCATTATACGAAGATAAAAAATGAAATAATATTTTTTTGATAAGCAAGTAAATTTTGTATTAAAAAAACTGATCCGTCTGAATTTCTTACCAATGGGCTTTTGAGCCCCCCACCCACATCACACAGCCCCCCAAAAATATATATAAGAGCCTGCGCGCATGATGCATCCATCTTTAGTAATTCAAAAAATCAGAATTTCTTCCTGTTTAAAGCCGATGAGCGTGATCGCCGCCTTCACCGATTAAGACGCTGGATTTTCTTCCTTCATTCTTGGGTTGAAATTTATAATGTATTTTCCACCATCTTGTTTGAATCTGCACAGATGTCCAGCGGCGTAGATCGATTTCCATTACAACTCCTTTTTCCATCCGTGGTTTAGCCAAAGCCAGGTTGTTTTTTTGATTTTGTGGGCAATTTGCTCGGGTTTGATTTCTGCACTTTCAAAATGTGTTTTGTTTCTTGCTTTCCAGATTTCCCAAATTGCAACTATCCAAATTGATTTCCAGCTTTCTTCCGCCATGAATTGTGGCCGCGCTATCATATAGCTCTCCAGTGAAAAAATGAAATCATATGTTACATTTTTATTTTATTTTTGATGGATTGTTGTTTAATTGAT
>JAOYMZ010035908.1:0-15893 GCA_025802335.1 Pinguicula primuliflora | reverse complement strand
TTCGAATGACCGGTGTAATCCTTAATTACGTTGATTAGCGATTTTAATTATAACCGGTCTTTGGAAGACCGGTATTTGGTTATACCGGTCTTCCAAAGACCAGTGCCACTCACCGGTTTTCTGAAGACCGGTGAGTGGCAAATTCAAAAACTACCCGTTATTTTGTGGCACAAACAACAATTTTCCAAAAATCTTCTCAAATCCGTGAGGATAAATCTGAAGAAGAAGATTTAGCGTTGTTAGGAAGAAAGAAGGGGCGAGGCTCAGAAAAAATGATTAAACGCTTCTCCGGTCTATGTGGCCAAATTTTGAGTTGGTTGGTGACATCACTTCCAAGTGGCACCATGACTTGGCGAAATTTTGGTTAGTTTTTGCTGACATGGTCATCCCTGTTTTTATAGATAGATAGGTTTTGGGATCTAATCTCACTCCCGGAATTGGTTCATTGAACTCATTGAATCATGTTACGTTTTTTTTATAAAATCTAATCTTAAAAATGACTGATGACTATATCCTAAATAAAAAATGTAATGAGTTTAAATATTATTTCATTGTTCTACTACAACAACTGAACCATATAATTCAAAGTTCTATTCTATAAATTCTAAATATTAAATGTTGGGATAATGTCTTGAAAAGATTTAAATATCTTTTGAGCTTTAAACCAATTATATAATAATTGGATTTAATCTTGGGCCCAACTTCCATGACTTGATTAAGAAGATAATTTTGTGGGCTATTATTTTCAGAACATTCAGGCTCATTGTAGTTAGAGTTATTATAGGAGAAAGACTCTTAAGTTCTCTCCTATAAATACATGGGTCTGTCTAGGGTTCTGTAGAGAAATTGAGATTAACCACGACATTCATCTTCTCTGCGTTTTTCCTGGAGCTGGGGTTAGAGGTGTCTCTCCAACTTCCGTTCATGGAGTGCACCATGTGTTCGGAGGTGGCTGTGGTAACCTTCGGGAGCGACCGGCGTATAGACGATTAGCACCACGGTCGTGTCGAAATCGCTTTCAAGGCAGTGCGCTCGTCCACGATACATCTTGAACAGGAACATCGATAAGTCTTCGATTTCGATAATTTGCAATATATTCCAACAAGGATGGGATGGGTGAAGGTGGGGATTCCCCTTGATGGATTTAGGATAATCATTGGCATGGTAAAAAATGTCTGGTGGTCAGAGCTGCTTATGCGAATGCTGTTCGAGAGCTTGAGATTTCTTGCAAGGATCATATACTCAAAAGCTTGAAACCGGATGGACAAGATTTCAAATAGGATGCTGGAAAAAGCGAAAATAAATAAAGAAAGAAGGGGAAAATAAACAAGAAATGGGAAAGAGGATATGCAACTTGACGGTGTCGTCCCGGTGATTCCATGGCAGGATCCTACTACGACAGCTACTTTGGATCTGGATGACCAGAAGTCATTGCCGCATCCAGCTCTGTGGAAGACATTTTGGGAAAGTGTGTCCGGATTGGAGGATGAGAAGAAGGGACATTTTTGGATAGGTAATGAAATTTATTGCTGATAACTTACTTACAAATGTAAACACATTTCTTGGTCTCCGATAGTAATAAGTTACACATGTGCTCTCTACACCATTCTCCAAAGTCAATATGCAAACCTAAATTACCATGGACCCTCAATATTTGCCATGATCTGAGTTGCAAATTCTCAAAATCCTTGTGGATATCAAATGTAGCTCATGTCAGACCCTTCACTAGATGGACGAAAAGTTAG
Source organism: Pinguicula primuliflora (assembly GCA_025802335.1). Taxonomy (NCBI): domain Eukaryota; kingdom Viridiplantae; phylum Streptophyta; class Magnoliopsida; order Lamiales; family Lentibulariaceae; genus Pinguicula; species Pinguicula primuliflora. The sequence goes on along the minus strand of JAOYMZ010035908.1, from coordinate 14,148 downwards.
CGCATTCCTAAAAAAGAAAGCCATTATTTGATTCGTGTTGTCTTCAGGAAAAAGTAAGGCTGTCGCTTTTAGTTGAACCACCACCGACACTTTTGGAATTATACAATGGGGACAGTACTCAATCGAGATCATTTCGACTATTCATTCGGCAGTATAATACAGCCAATGCTATTACGAGTCTTGGAGTGTCTTTGGATGATCAAGTAATACCTGGAAATGGCCCAATGTCATTCACTATTTATGGGGAATGGCATCACAAAACTGGACAGTTATGATCACAATCGGGCCAAGAACCATGCTTGCGCAGCTATACTTCTATGATCCAGTGTCTGCTCTAAGGGTACGACTATCAAGGAACCAGAAATTGGACAGTGAAGTCTTTCAAAGAATTCAAGCCACAATCCTAGAAGTGAACCTATTTGTGGATAAATTCCGCCAGGCACATCAAATATTGACGAATCTCCCTGCAGCACAATTTCACTTACCAGCGTGTTTGTTTGTTTTTAAAGAAAAATGATAGATGGATGAATGGAAATCATTCATTGCGAAAAGAACAAAACATCCAAAAGACTTGCTATCGTGGACGAAAATAACTTTGATCGTAATTCAAGGTTCAAACTAACAATAGTTCGAAGGAGGCCTAGCCTACACCTTCTGCAAATTTAACTCGCCGATTACTAAGAGTAGGATACCATCTTATACAAATGGATCAGCACCATGCATAAGACAAACGTACTTACCATTCAGAAAATGATAATATAAATAAGAAAGTTGCAACTGCTAGGTACGACCACGGTATACACTGTTTCATCAACTCCTTCCATCGGCATACTTATCATTGTTGAAGGACTGATCCTCGCCAAAATCCGCAACACCACCAGCACCACCAAAGTGTTGATTATCACCACGACCACCATACAAATTACTTTCAGCTGCAGACACACTCCCAGGAACTCCAGAATCAAAATTTTGGCCACCATTACTCCCACCAAATCCTCCACTGCCATAATTCCCACCATAGCCTCCACCTGAAGCGCCGCCATAGCCTCCACCTGAAGCGCCGCCATAGCCTCCACCAAAACCGCCCCCATAGCCTCCGCCATAGCCTCCACCAAATCCGCCGCCACGCCTATCATTTGCATAATCCACCCTTATCATGCGTCCATGAAGCTCCTGTTGATCCAATGCCTGTATAGCAGTAGATGCCTCCTCAACTGTTGAATATGTAACAAAGCCAAAACCTCTGGACCTGCCAGTGTCACGATCAACAATGATTCTTGCTTCAGCAACATCTCCATATTTACTGAAAGCTTCTGTGAGACTCTGTGTTGAAATAAAGTCCCACATCGGTTATAAATCATAAAGAAGAGAACTATAAATAGTGGAATAGTGGAGTAACTCATAACCTTGGGTTCAGGGTTTTGTTGAGGATACCCACATTCCTAATAAACAAACCCCACGCACCTGTATATCCGAGACCCGCCATATGGGCTCGGCATACTCAAGACCCGCCATATGGGCTTGAGATATATAAAATACCAACACTCTGGTCGTTCGTCTGGAAAGAGAGTCCTCCAATAAAGAGCTTTGAAGTCGATATGCATCTTATAACTTGACGGGAAAGTGGTTGAGATGATTTCATTTCCTGACTGAAGCAGTTGCCTACAGTTCTTCCCACAAGACATCCAGCTTTTCTAAGGAAAGCCATTGCCTAACTTGATATGTGAACAAAGACTTAAACAACCGGATGCCGAGTGTAAAACCCTAGAGGGGGGACTGAGACTTACTTACCAGCGTGTTTGCGTTATGTAAAGTTCATTGATCGTCGACGGTAAAATTTATTAATGTCGAATGATGTAGCTGCAATTATACCAGGTGATGGAACTACTATCCCATTCAGTAGGGATATCGTCCTCTAACAGGTGGAAATACTTTTAAGAGGATCAACGAATGCCACCCTGCATATTTGTCGCTACATTACATGTTGTTCCCACGTGGCGAGCTTGGCTGAGAATAATTAATGACGCAATGGGATGTCAGTCGGAGACAACCTTCTGCTAGAAATCTTACCTAGATGGAGTATTATAGCTATCGACTTTTCGCCAATCAGTCAGAGTATTCAACAATACTCAAGGGTGAGAAATTATATCAATAATTTGTTGTAGATGCATGGGCTGCAACAGAACAGGGTCGCATGAAATACATTCTGGACCATCAAAGAAAGATGCGCAGAGAATCCTACAAATACTTGATAGACCGTCTGCACCCCAACAATTCTAATTCAAATCTTGATCAATTAGGTCAGAGATTTATTCTACCATCAACATTCATTGGGAGTCCACAACATCAATTGTAGATATATCATGATTCAATGGCGATCACGAGATTCCACCATCACCAGGATACTGTGAAATATCAAAACAACCATAATTGGGATACTGTGATTGTCCTGAACCTCAAAACAGGAAGTAATGTGATTCTAAAATTCTACCTTATTCATATCTGGCATAAAGCACAAGAAAGCAAACTTGTTTAGCAAGAATTTCAAAGTAAACAAAGGAATTTCCGCATGTGATAGCGAATAAATTTTAATAGTTATGTTCTACACATTACACTGTCTAAGACAAATAGAATTCATTGAACAGAAGAATAACACCGTTTGGGAATTCTCCTATTGAAATCTTTCAGGATCCGGTTATAGATTTTGCTTTCGGCAAACTTAACCTAAACTTTTTTTGATAATGTATGGGAACTCCATCGATTAGAGGTCACCAAACGGACGTACCATGCTGATCTGCCCTGTTTTATATACGTTGGCGGGTTGGATTTTGAAACCTAGCCTACCTGTTTCATAAATGTGGTTTGGGCCAGGCTAACCTGTTTACAAAACGGGCTAGGCCAACCCAACCTGCCAAAAAATGGGGCACCTCCCAACCTGCACGGTTTTTGACGGGTCAATCTGTTTGGCCTATTTTTTTTTATTATTTTTTTATTATTTTTAACTTACTTTAACAAAAATTGACATAAATATAGAATAAAGATGAGAACCAGGGCAATGGCGGAATTCAGTTTTGTGTTACAGACATAAAGATGAGGAGAAAATAGAGAGAAACGGTTGACGGGTCGACGGGTTATACAATTTTAAAAAATAATAATAAAAAATACAAATCGGTTGGACAGACTAACCTGTTAACCTGCCGGGATGAGAATTTCAACCAAGTCTGGGCCGTTTTTAAATGCAGGCCAGCCTGTGCCATTTTTAAATACAGGACAGCCTGGCCCGTTTTCATTACGGGCCAAACAGGCTTGGCCCGTTTTCATTACGGGCCAAACAGGCTTGGCACGTTTTTTAAACGTGCCAAGTCGATCAGAACCTACATTTTTCGCGAGCAGACTGGGTCGGACATGTTTGACCTGCCGTGTTTGGTGAGCTCTACCACCAATGTAGGTAAACCTAATACCGTACCGCAATAACTTGTAAACCACGCTAGACAGGTAAGCTATTTAACCTCAGCCTTAAACAATATCTTACTATTACTAAAATCAAAATTTAAGATAGATTCTTAAATATATTCAGTATTAAAATTTTCAAATCGGTTAATTATTATTTTTATCTTTTATATATTTTAAATTAATATTTTATACAATGCGTTCCCAATTCTTACCTAACATCTGTTCATTTATTGAGGTGTATTTGTGGATCTTTTTTTTTTCGAACATAATATAATAACGTTCACCTACCCAAAAAAAAATATTATAATAACGTACAATTTAGTTTTGCTAAAAAAAACTAACGAGCAGTGTAAAACCCAAATTTGGAAGCAACGGTTTCGCTTTGTTATTATCCAAAGTTGGGAACCAAATCAAATTTTTTAGTCTTCCATTTTTATCCCCAGGGTTCCAATGTCGTTTCTAGGCAAAGTTTTCAATGCTAAAAATGTTGCCGAACCAAATTCAGCGGTTTGCAGACACGACAGCACGGTTAGCATGTGGTGGGCCCCGCCGACAGTCGAAGCTCTCAGTCTCAGCGTGTCCCTTGTGTGGCAAGGAGCGTGTTTAAGGAGGAAGTAAAGGATAATTACTGGCAGTTAATATCAGAAAATAAGTCGCACATTTTGCAGCTGTTGAAGTTCATTAACGTAGCAGCCATCAATCCCTGCCAAGAATTTTTATCAGCGGGATCTCGCTGGGAGAAATTACATCTCTCGGAACGCGCACACAACAATCTGCAGACGCATTTCTGAGTATGTGTGTATAGACTGTATGTATGGTGGTGTGTAGTTGGATTTTAGTTGGGGGTGTTCTCTGGCTTTTGCTTAACTTATGCACCAATTTCTTAACGCTCTTTCATCCGCACGGTATTTTTCTTCTTTACTTCGTTTACGACTTATCGTGTATGGTTAGGGCTACTGCATCATACTTATTTGGGGGTATCAAGTTTTCTTTGTCGTGTTGTTCCTTAGTATTTCCTCTTTTTACCGGGTGTGGTTGAAGAGATCTGTCTGCGGATATGTGGCTATTGTTGGTGGGATCTTGTTGGTGTACATAAATTTGCTATGTGTTTACTTGACACTTACTTTTCGTACACTTTTTTTAATCTCATTCTGATCATCTAGAAATAATCTCCCTTCCTGTTAGGGGTGCATCCTACCCTCATCATCTTCAGAAACGTTAACAAAGAGAATTCTGATAAATTTAGCATCATGGTTTTATTTATGTTCATCCACTGACGGATTGTTTTAAGGAATAAAGAAGTTAATCGTTTCCTGGAAAATGCATATGATTGCTTCAAAATAGGAATGTTCGGGAAAGAATTAAATATTTTGATGAACCGTTTGCCGGAATTGCATTATAAGAGTTGTTTCTGCGTGGCAGGAGGTTTAGTGGCTTGAGATGGCGACTTTTGCGGATATAGGGGTTGCAGCAGGTGTTAATATTCTCACTGCGTTGATCTTTCTTATAGCATTTGCTATCCTAAGACTCCAGCCATTCAATGATAGAGTATATTTCCCCAAATGGTACCTAAAGGGTTTGAGAAGCAGCCCCACTCATGGTGCATTTGCCAACAAGTTTGTTAATCTCGATTGGAAGTCATATCTTAGATTTCTGAATTGGGTGCCAGATGCCCTGAAGATGCCCGAGCCAGAGCTTATTGATCATGCTGGCCTGGATTCGGCTGTCTATTTGCGAATTTACTTATTGGGGTAGGCTTGTACATTCATTTTTTTCTTCAGCATGCATATTGCTCAGCACAAAGTCATCTAACTACAACTGCTGGCAAGTATGAGCTAGAAATGTCTTCTCCAAACGTTACTGTTTGATTACAAGTTATAGACTCTATAGCAGAGTTATCGAAGTTGCAATATTACGATTAGTTATATGCATAATGCATTTGTATATCATTTGATCACAATTTTCCTGTATACAGTCTCTCTGTACCCTATGTTTTGCCGGATTCTTTGGCTATTGTATTATTCTAGGGGAATGCATTTCAGGTACCTCGGTTAGGTTGTTTCCCTGGTTGTTGATTAGGCCTTCCGCAGCATTCTTACTTAATGACTCCATTAACATGTTTATCTTTACGAATCAGACATGATTAGACTTGTCACAACAACCTTTTAGGTGCTAATGTGTTTCTGGCAAACTGGATTTTAATTTTATTGCAGATCGCTGAATCTGAATCTTGTTTGTGCAGACTTAAGATTTTTGTCCCAGTGACTGTGCTTGCATGGGCAATTCTAGTACCTGTCAACTGGACCAACAACACCTTGGCAAAAGCAACCGATAAGCTGAAATACAGTGATATAGACAAGCTTTCTATTTCGAACGTTCCACATGGATCACATCGGTTAGACCTTTGCTTCATTTGTTTTATTTTCATGTGCCCTTGGAACTTGGATCTCTAAGTTTCCAACTCTTAATAAAACGTTGTACTTTCGCCTAGTTTTTCACGTCTATTGATTATTGGGAGCGTGTCTGCTTTATATAAGTTTTATATTTCACGTCTATTGATTATTGGGAGTGGGTCTGCTTTATATAAGTTTTATATTTCAATGCAACCGAGGTTTGTGTACACCCATGTTCAGGTTTTGGACTCATGTGGTGATGGCCTATGCATTTACCTTCTGGGTCTGCTATACCTTGAAGAGGGAGTATGAAACAATTTCTGCAATGCGCTTACACTTTCTAGCATCAGAAAAACGTCGTCCTGATCAATTCACTGTAAGACGTGATATTTTAGTGAATTTTAGACATGGCTAGGGAAAGTTATTGTACAGAAATTACTTAAAGCTTTATGGCCTTTTGCTTCGTCTTCATGGAAATGATCCACATGTTATGGAGATTGTTAACTTTATACATTATATGTTAAACCTGAATCGTTTTACTGAGTATACTGTTTCGTAAATGGCAATTGATGTACAATTGTTCATTCTGAAGCCCTACGCTTAGTTAAATATTTTTCTTGTTGTATCATGCCACATTGAATATGATATCTTGTTTCATGCATCATAAGCTTCCTTTTAGTTGGATAAAATCACTCTACAGCACCTTTTTATTCTTTTGCCTAACTTTGTCAGTGTCTAAGCAGTTGCAGTTATGTGGAATTTTTATGAATCTTGTATATTCAGCTCACATTTGTAAAGAACTCGATGATGGACGAGTAAAGATAGGTTCAGTCAGTTGTTTGATTAAATGCTTCTCTGCATTTGGCAGCTAGCTAATACATATTGATTAGTTTAAATGTTTTCTCTATGCTATTTCAGTCCAAATTTATCAGAATTTATTTTCTCTGCTCTTCATTTGTGCACTAAGCAATTGGTTTTCACAGGTTCTTACTAATAATGTCCCTCCTGACCCAGACGAATCGGTAACCGAAAGTGTGGAGCATTTTTTCTTGGTCAACCATCCAGATCACTATTTGACCCTTCAGGTTCGGTTCACTTTAATACCGTGGATATTGTTGTTGAATATCTTCTTTCTCTGCGTTGTGTTCTGTCTAGAATGATATCTTCTTGTTTGATTATCTATCTTTTGTTGGAACTGCTCGATGGTGTATCTTCTTTCGAGTTTTCAAGGGAGTATGAAAACTTAAGGAATGGGGTTTCTTCCTTCTAGAATATTGTTGTTGCATGCCTAAAAAGAATAAATGGTCAACTCAACTAACTCTGTCAGAAGGCCAGGTACTTATATTATGTAGCTTTATGTTATACACCCCGGGAATGGGATCATAACACTTTGATATCGTAGAGTTTCTCTTCTGTCACTTTGATATCTTGCCTCTGTGTTTGTTTGCCTCTGCATAGTGCAAATATACAAAATCCGCATTCCTTTGACCGATTGGTACTTAGTTCCTAATTAAGCTTCGTTTTCTATGTCATGATCTTTGTCCTTACCATCAAAAGATATGTGCAGGTTGTGATCAATGCCAATAAACTTGCAGCTTTGGTCAAGGAGAAGAGAAAGAAGCAAAATTGGCTTGATTTTTACCAATTAAAGTATCAGAGAAATCCTGCGCAACGACCTATGGCAAAGGTACTCTGATACTGCACTGCATATTTTTAACTTTTTATTAGTTGATTCAATAAAACTTTTTAACGGCGGATATGCGATCTATATGATAAGAGAGCTTAATTGATACTGTTTTCTTCTTTACAAACTTTCAGACTGGTTTTCTTGGCCTTTGTGGTGACAAAGTTGATGCCATTGATTATCAAACTGCTGAAATAGAGAGACTTTCAAAAGAAGTGAGTTGCCAACATATGATACTTCTTCTGCTTCTTTCTGGATCTTATCATTTCCATTTAAGCATTCATAACTAGGAGTCTATCAACCTTGTTATTATTGTTCTCTGCATCTCCATTACTTCATGCTTGAAACGTAATCTGTACTTTTGTTTACAATCTACACTGGCATGAATGCAGATTGAAGAAGAACGGGAGAGGGTAAAAACTGATCCTAGTTGTATCATGCCAGCAGCTTTTGTCTCGTTCAAAACTCGATGGGCTGCTGCCGTTTGTGCACAGACTCAGCAATCGAGCAATCCATCTCAGTGGTTAACTGAATGGGCGCCAGAGCCCCGCAATGTTTACTGGCCTAACCTGGCAATTCCCTATTTTTCGCTCACCGTTCGGAGGCTTATCGTTTCCGTTGCTTTCTTCTTCCTCACATTCTTCTTCATTATCCCTATAACTTTTGTCCAGTCTTTAGCTAACCTCTCTGGTATTGAAAGGGTCGCTCCATTCCTTCGGCGAATTATCGAAGTGTAAGTTTCGCTTGATCCCACAGATTACCTGTGTGAAAACTTATTTGATTAAGAAATTTCCATCAGTGCATAATTTTATATGTTTTATATTGGTAAATAAAGAACAGTACTTCCATCAATATGATTCTCACATAATGTTTCATTCAGACCTTTCATCAAGTCTTTGATTGAGGGTGTTTTACCTGGGATTGCTTTGAAGATTTTTCTCATAGTGCTTCCAACAATACTGATGATGATGTCAAAGTTTGAAGGCTTTGTATCTATATCGTCACTGGAGAGGAGATCTGCTTTAAGATACTATACATTCAACTTCGTAAATGTTTTCCTCGTGAGCGTAATAGCGGGAACTGCACTGGAACAACTTAAAACATTTATCAACCAGTCTCCAAACCAGTATGTTACTTGAACCTATACCACTCTACATCTTTTTTCCGCCATTAGATAGAAAGAAAGATTTTTTTTGGTTCACTTCGTGAAGATTAATTCTTTTTTCCGTGTCCACAGTAGATATATTGGAATTTGATTCATACAAACTGATCATCTGATATGTGACTTCAGAATCCCAAGAACAATTGGTGTCGCAATTCCTATGAAAGCAACTTTCTTCATCACTTACGTGATGGTCGACGGATGGGCTGGAGTTGCTGGAGAGATCTTAAGGCTGAGGCCTTTGATTATCTTTCATCTTAAAAACTTCTTCCTGGTCAAGACTGAAAAGGATAGAGAGGAGGCAATGGATCCGGGAAGCATTGGTTTCGACACGGGTGAACCTCAGATTCAGTTATATTTTCTTCTTGGACTCGTCTATGCTGTGGTGACGCCCATATTTTTACCTTTCATATTGGTTTTCTTCGCGCTGGCATACATGGTGTATCGTCATCAGGTAGATATTATACCTCTCTTTCTTTCCCACCCACACAAGAAGCATGAAATACATACCACCTCGAATTTTTTTCACATGCCAAATGTACAGTGCCGAACGAAAATAGTATTGTGCCGAAAAGTGTTTTCAACCGTCGGCTTGTTATCCGACGGCATCACTTAGTCAACCGGATCGAGTCGCAGGTTACGACCCGCAAGATCAGTTTACTTCAGTGAACTAATTGCAAGTCGCCAGATAACAAATCATACGGTTGAAAACACTTTTCGGCACAGTAACGCTTTTGTCTCTCCCTCAATATATTTCACTTTCTCATAAATCCCACATCCCTTGTTTCCACGCAGATCATCAATGTGTACAATCAAGAATATGAAAGTGCTGGGGCATTTTGGCCAGATGTACATGGGCGTATAATTTATGCCTTGATCTTCTCCCAAGTGATGCTGATGGGCTTAATGACCACAAAAGGAGCTGCAGCATCCACTCCATTCCTTATTGCGCTTCCGATACTGACCTTCTTTTTCCAGCGCTTCTGCAAAGGCTGCTATGAACCTGCTTTTGTGAAATATCCCTTGCAGGTTTGAAACGAATCCCGGTTTTCCATTAAAATTTCTCAAACGAAAATCTTAATTCGGCCCATTTTTTTTCCCATTCGTGGTGTCTCCAGGAAGCAATGATGAGAGATACTCTAGAACGTGCAAGAGAACCAAACCTGAACTTGAAAGCATATCTTAAATATGCCTATGTCCATCCCGTATTCAAGAATGACGACGATGATGATGACGATGACAACGGCAAGCTCGACTATGACAGCGTTATAGTGCCCACAAAAAGAGTATCTCGGAGGAGTACACCAGCCCCCAGCAAAATCAGCGAGTTTTCTCGGGCTGGAGCTGATGACTTGGATGATTCTTTAATGTGAAAGTCACCTTAAAGTTTTACTTGCGGACAAAAGCATAGGCTCGTCGTCTTTAGTGCTGCTGCTGTGTATATTGGGAGATGAGACTGGACTTACATTGGAGGGTAAGGAGGAGGAACTCTTCTTTTCGAACTTTGTGGTTACGTGTAACTAGGGTTACTGCTGGAAGCGTTGATTGTTGGTTGGATGTGGGGTTAAGAGTTGAGCGTGTAAATTTGAAAGAAATCAATATGCATTTCTAAATTTGGAGTGTTGATATTACAGGGGTTCGGTTCAGCCTTCAGGGTTCTATATTTGATGTATTAATTCTGCATTCTTGGAAATTTAGGGTTAAAAAAAAATTATGGTTGATAACCTATGGCCTATGGGGTTGAGGGGGGAGGGTTTGGCAAATTCGGCACAACTCCGCTCATTATAATTTCACCCTAGATTTTTTTTTTTTTCCCATATGTCATCTTGGTGGATGGATCATCTGTTAGGTTTATAAAATAATTTAATAATGGTGTGGTCTATTCTGTGGTCTCTGTCTATATTATCATCCGCAATTTTAATTTTGGGAACTCACATAGTTTGTGCACTAAGAAGTGCTTGCTTTCATTAAAAAACTGAAAAGTATTTTCAAAATATGTTTGTCTACAACAAAACTTAAAATACAGTATTTGTATAATATTAAATTGAAAGTTACTTTTGTACCATAAATTTAACAAATGACAAAAATATTCGTCAGTTTGGGAATATTGAATTGTTTAAGTGGGTCAAAATGTCTTAAATTTGATATTTTAATTATTTACAAAAATATCACTGCCAAAACACTCCAAAAGCAATCGCAGAGATGTTTCTGACTTTTAGACTTTTTTTTACTTTTCCACCGCAATAGCCAAAAGTCAAATGGCTAAAGCAAAAAATTACAAACACTCCAAACTGACTTTTCAACCGCCAAAAGTAAAAAGCTGCTTTCCTACAGAGTTTGCAAACACCCACTAAATTGGTGATATCGATGAAATGTTAAACATAAGAGATTAAAATCTCTATATTTTATAAGAGTTTTGGCAACTCTCTTGCAATTTCGTTGCATTTTTTTTCTATTGCATTAAGTAATCCTTAACTCGAGTTTAGGAAATTTCAAAGTTGTTGAAATTTCATCAAAGCATCTTTCATTAGTGTGATCAATTACGGTAAATGACATGACAGTGATGAGAGAAATAAAAGTTAGCTTAACAATATGTTACTTGGCTAAAAAAAGTTTTAACAATATATGTATTTGATGATAACCAAACTAAACATTATACTTTTTTTTTACTTTTTTTTCTATAAAAAAAAGTAACTAAACATTATACACTTACCCAAAAAAATCTAAACAATATACAACAATTAATAACATATTTAAAATACAATTTAGTTAACAGTAAAATATATAAAACATATATTGGAATATGGTGGCCCGCCGGAACGGGACTAGATTGTCATCCCCATGTAAACTAGGGTATAAGCAACTGCAACATATTCAGCAACATGAACATGTTACACAGAACAACTGCAACACGTTAAGTGGCATGGACTTGAACAATTGCTCGGAAAGAATCCTATATATCAAACACAAGAATGCAAATCACACAAACTTTTCATGATACCAAATCGTTACATTCCCTTAATTCCATCATATACATTAAATTCATTCAGCAAAGAAAAAATATTGACTTAATCTTCATATATATACATTAAATCAAAAGAATGACTGAGTTTGCAAAATAAGAGAATATGTAGAACGATATCCTTACTAGCAAAGTTTAGTAGCAACCAACTTCATAATAAGTTGAATTCATAACATATTAAATTTATATCAGTAAATATAGGCAGTGTTCTAAAAAGCGTTGGGCGTCTACCGGGCGGGCACTGACCACCCAACATAACGGTGCCTAAGGTGGCCGCCTAACCGATTTTTATTTTTTAATAAAAAATATCTAAACATCTATATAATAACTAATGAATGATGTTTCTTAAAAATCTTCTGCAAATTTTCTCTAGAAATTCTATCTTCTTCCTACAAATCTTTCTTCTGGATCTTAATCTTTATATAGATCCGTCAGTGATTTTCATTTAAGAGAGAGATGGGGAACTGATCTATAGTCCTGAGTTCCTATCAAAATCTTCAGAGGTCTCTTCTTGATTTTCTTGCGTTGTACACTGGCAAAATTAGAGTGCAGGTTATCCATAGATAAGGTGGAAGAAACATAATTTAGCATACTAAAAGAAATGATTTTTTGGGGCTGAACTGGGGTATATTTTGACTCCCCCAATTGTGGGTGCTTGAACTCCCACAAGCACCCATATGCATCCGCCCCATGCAGAGGTTGAATAATGAATTAACAATAGGTGAGGTCAAATGGATATCTTACATCCTCCAAGATTTTGATGTTCATGTGATCCAACCAATCCTTCTTCACTATGACAATCTAGATTTCAGCCGAATATACTTCATGATTTGGGCTCAAATTTGCAAAATTGGTCGTTTCTTATATCTGGCTAATGGTTTTGAGAATCAATCAAAACTTCAATTGAATAATATTTGCCGTCATCATCAACTTGAGATTAGTTTCTAGAGGAAGAATGTGGAATGATTCTGAAGTAATCTCGAACCGTTGAGGAAGGAATAATTGTGAATGATAAGAGGAAACAGACGCTTATGATGATGTGTAGAACGATGATGGTGGGGGTTGGATTCAAGCTGCTCGTAAAAAGCCAGCTATACAACACTTTGGTGATATTTCTTCTTCTTCATCATATCAAATGGGAGGATGGCAATACTTATTCTTTACATATTCTCCACCAAAGTGGAATGCTCAGTGTTTGTGGGATGAGATTGTGAAAGATGCCTACATACCACCTAAAGAATGGCTAAGGCTTTGGATTTGTTAGATTTCAACATGTAGAGGAGCCACAAGATCTTGTAAGGAAAATCTATGGGCGAAACGTGCAGGGCTATTCCCTACAGGTTAATGTTGCAAGTTCAAGGTATCAACCTCAAAATAGTTTGGAAATAACTGCACAGGTTTGGAAACTTGTTGTTGAAGTAAAGAAAGTGTAAAATGGTAAAGAATCAAGTGTAGATGAATTCGAAATTCATGTAAAACATCCCCAAATGTTGCATTGTGCCTATATCACATAAAATGGAGGGAAATCAAGTATGTATATAAAGATTATGCGAAATAATTGTAATGAATCTCTAGCTTAATAAGCTTAAATTATGATATTAATTTGGTCATCAGTTGTCGGGGATTAGTTTCCCTAATTCATGCTACATTTAGATGCACAATCTTTGTTAACTGTTTTTGCTTATGTTTTTGTTCTTTCTTTTGGTTTCCTTTTGTGAACTTGTGACTCACTTTTTGCTTGTTCTTGTTTAGGAGTTTATGAACTCACCTAATCAAGCAGCAACCCGAGAGTTAAGGGCAGAAAGGAGGAGAGTTCAGAGGGATCAGATACTTGCTCAAGAGTTTGGGATAGATTCTAAAGGAGAAGAGGAATTGGAAAAAGTACAACCGAACATTGATCCCCACCTATTGCAGATATGGAAGGAGCTATTGTCCCACGTCCTGATGACCGATCAATGGAGGCCTTTGCTATGCCAGAAGCAGCAAAAAATGCTCCCCCTATCCAAAGGCCACCTATAGCTCACAACTTTGAGCTCAAACCTTTTACTATCCATTTGATGCAGTCACATTCCACTTATGGAGGGCCAAGTCTAGCAACCCGTGAACTTATGTTGATGCTTTTCTTGAGATATGTGACACCATCAAGATCCAAGGGGCTGACCAGGAGGCAATTAGACTGAGGTTGTTCCCTTTCTCACTTAAGGATAGAGCTAGAGAGTGGTTATACAGTCAGCCATCAGATTCATTGAGAACTTGGGAGGAGTTGAGAAAAATGATAAGCCCAATTCATATCATAATTTAAGCTCATTAAGCTAGATATTTATTCTATTAATTTGTATATTTCATTAGATGTATAATTGATTTCTATTCATTTCATGTGATGTAGGTGAAATGCAACATTTGGTGATGTGTTACATGAATTTCGAATTCAAAC
>JAOYMZ010035897.1:0-15893 GCA_025802335.1 Pinguicula primuliflora | reverse complement strand
TGAAGAATGTTCATATTTTTTTTGTTGGAATTGTGATTTTTTTTGTTTCTTGAGTCAATCCGCTAATATTTTTGAATAATGTCTAAATTTTTAGGAAACCGGTTATAAAATTCAATTTCAACGACATAAGAATGTAATGGATGATCGGGTGGAACGGATGAATAACAACGGAACAATGAGCGAGTTGTGCATTACGGTAGTAGCGAGTGAGAAATGACCGCGGTGACAAACGGGCGTTGCATTACGACGGTAGAAGAAAAAAGTCGGAAAATATCGTGAATATGGAAGAGGGGGACAACAGAAAAAAAACACAACTGAACTTCGAAAGAGTGGTCGTTTTGCCACAGTTCTTTGAAAGTTCGGTATCACTTAATCACCAAAATTAAGTCATATAATAGCCATCGGTCTTCGGTAGAACAATACATTAAACTGTGTCCCTTGTTGAGAATCTTGACTTCGCCACTGACCATAACTACTACTTATGGTGGAACACAATATTACTGATAGCCTGAGTATCAATTGCTTTTGCTTGTCTGCTAGTAAACAATAGTAATATTTAAAACATGTGATTTGTGAGAAAAAAAGTACGTGAAACAAATTTATTATAGAAAACGCAAGCCAAGTTCAAATGAAAATTCTTAAAAGACAAAACCATCTTTAATTAATTGAACAATTATCCAAGGTTAAATTCCACAATTGATTCTAGACAAATATATATTCCATGTAGGCCTGTAAACGAATTGAGCTCGAACGAACAAACTAGGTTCAAGCTCTGTTTGTTAAGTTTAACAAACGAATCGACCTTGTTTGTTAAGCTTAACGAATAAAGTTTCGTATTCGAGCTCTGTTTGTTAAGGTTCACGAATTGTTCACAAACAGTTTGCGAACAAACTTGCGAACGGGATGGTTAGCGGTCGTTCATGTTCGACTCATTTATCTGTTCGTTTACATGTTCGAGATTGTTCGTTTTGCATTAATGAGTAATAAAATAATAAAAAATAAGGACTAAATTGATACTTTCACCATCATTCAATGGTTCATTCAAACAAAAACAATTACATTGATTGGTAAATAAATGTATATGTACGAATACATTGCAATCACTTTAAATTGAAATTAATGTAACTGCTCTGGGTTGTTTGATATGGTATCAAACATAATCAAAATTAATTTAAAATTTTAAGCACCTAACGATCATAAAAAACATTGTTTAACTTTAACGTACCAAGATCGAATGAACAAATCCATGTTCTATCTCTGTTTGTTAAGATTAACGAACGAACCGAACTTATTTGTTAAGGTTAACAAATCAAACTTGTTGTTAAGCTTAACGAATAGATTTTCATGTTTGAACTCTGTTCATTAAAACCTGCGAACCGAATAAGTAAACTTTAAACGAGTCAAATTCAAGTAAACATCTCACCGAGAGGATACAACATATTGAAATAAAGGAATTGGTGGATCTCTCCCATCAGACAGGTCAACTGCACCGGGCATGGAGCGAAACAACCAACCTATTGACATTGGAAGACCCAACCGATTCTTCCAATGTATCATTTCTGGGTCCAACCACATTCCACATAAATGGGCGAAAACTAAAACTAAATAATTACTCGGCGTTCATGGACGCGGGTTCCTCTGTCTACATCTCCTCTTCTTTGTCCTCATTGGACTCTGGACAAAGATACGCATCCGACAAAGGTACTCTCGTTTCTCTACAGCTTCCGTTCAATCCAATGTTTAGGTTTTTTTATGCTTAGTCATGTATTCACCACTATTAGCTCATACGTTCTATAATTGTCAAATTCGCTGTTTGATTAATGTTGATATAATTTGCGGATTGCCTGAAGCTCGCCTGTACCTCTGCTCTCTATTCCCCTCTTAATATTTTTATTTGAAGCTAATTTGCTATTCATCTACTGTTCCTAACCGATATCTGCCACAGTTTACCTCCTATTTCATCCTCATATCTGGGTTGATGAATAAATTGTCATCCCACATGGTTATGCTGTTTATATGTATCAAGGCACAGTTTTTCCTTGTAATTTCATCGTGATAATGGGATTTATTGACTTTTAATTGAGAGTTGAGCATTGCACAAGTTTGATATGTATAGGATAAATATAAGCGACTGATAGTTGCCATACAGCATCCAACTCACCAATAAAATGTTATTGGTTGTATGATGATATATTCTTGTGCATGTGCCAGGATGTGGGTGCTAGATATGCACATCTTTTTAAATTTTTAGGTACCATTTGATTTGAATGTCATAGCATGAAGTTTACTCGTAAGTCGTACGATATTGTAAAAGTTGTTTTGTTGGTGACTCTTCGATAGAGCACTGGAGTTGGACAGATGAGAGATGAACAGAGAAAAAAACGGTTAAATACAACAGCTATGGTTGGGTGCCTTTCCAATGAACAGTACAGGGTCAATAAGAAAAGAGTGCAAATTCAGAAGTGTTTTCTGAACATGAGTACCAACATCTCTCTCGAGTGGGATAGCAAGAAAAAGAGTGTGGTATCCAAACGGGGGCAGATTGGTCTTGCACGAAGGCAATTAATTCCGCGTGCTGACCCAGGTTCTTGCGACCATAGTGCTTTGGCTGATGTCTTCTCTGTCCCTCAGGAGATATTTGACTTAAAAAATCTATCTGATGTCCTTTCGTATGAGGTAAAAATAGCTAATGGTTAAAATTCAGTTGGAATTCCATTTTTCTTGGAACAGTTTCCTGTTGTTGATTGGTAATATTCATATCAAACTGGTTATAGGTCTGGCAGAGTCATTTGTCTGACAGGGAAAGAAGTTTCCTTTTACGCTTTCTCCCTGAAGATCCGAAACCAGATGCAATTGTTCAAGCTCTGCTTGCTGGGGATAATTTTCATTTTGGAAATCCCTTAGAGAATTGGTAAGTGCTTCAATTCATTTTTATTTATTCCGGTTAGCTGTATATATTATTCTGCTCATCTAGGATTAACCTGTGCCTACTTCACTTAGACTAATTCAAATGAAATTTAGATACTGTATCTAAAATCTCATTTGGTTATCGTTCAATCTGTATCTGCATTTTTTTGGGATATGCAAAGATATCGAACCCTGTAAGGTACCCAGCTCACCAGTTGCGCTACTTGGGTTTGATTGTATCTGCAATTTAACTGCTTTCGTTATTGTTATGTTGCGCAATTATTCTGCCTGTAGTGATCGTATCCAGTTTAAGGCAAAAGTAATGGTAATTTTGAAAATTTGGCAAAGATAAGATCCTGAAGTGTTTCCTATATTTCCTTAATCCCAACCAACACTGTTTCTCATATCCAGTGTAAGGCAAAGGTAATGGTATCTATGTACTTGAAATTATATTGAAGTCACTAGCATTTTGGATCCCGATATGACTAGTCATATTGCTGAAGGGTTTGTTTAGTGGTTTTACTTTTATCACTGTAGGCTGCTTAATGTCTCCTATTTTCTCCTTGATAATTATTCTATGATGGATTAACTCTCCTCCTATTATGTTTTGTGTTTTCAATTTTTATGCTGTCTCTATTTTTAATGGAAGACCATGAAGCTATTGCTCTTAAAAAATGTTCATCTCTCTTTCAACCATTTTACCCAACCTCTTTAAGATAGTATTAGTAATGGATTATGGTTGCAGAATGTTATGCGAAAATAGTGAGGATCGAACGCATCTGTCGGATCAAATATTTGTGTTGTTTGATATGTAGAATTGTGTTCCCTCTATTGACATTTGCAATTACTTAATTGTAATGATTAGCGATATGTCTTAGTATCAAATCAAGATGATAATATAGGTATCTTCTGGCATGATTTCAGTGTCCCAATTGAGTTGAAATAGGTTGAATGGTATGATATTTTTTTCTCGTTGTTGCTACAGGAGTTCTTCTCTATGTCTTGGGGAGCTTCATCCTGATACCGTTATTGATGAATATCAGTTCTGCAAAGCCTCAAAGAAATCATACTACACATATTTGCATAAATACCACCATGAGTATGTTACCATGGTTTAATTTTCGGTGATGCAGTAGTCTCATTTTTCTTCCTGTGCTAGTTTTGATTGCCTCGTGTTTGCTTCCTTTTTCCAGTATGATCGTGAATTTACAGACATGGAAGGGAAAATGGAACGATTTCAAGGATCCTGGAGTGGACATAGTGCAAAATATATTGAGGTACTTTGTTAGCCTATGATTGGTGACCATAATATCTGTAAATTACTGCACTTTTCTATTTGATCTTTTCTCTTCATGATGTTATGTGGAGTCATCAATATTCTTTGGTAAGCCCAACGGCCTAGTGGTGGACCACTTGGACTTATGACTCTAAAAGAGTGGGAGGTGCAGTGAAAACAATTCTTTGGGGCCATGACCACAGTCTTAGGCCCGAGTTTAACCCTTTCCATGTGGAGGGTCCCTTTGATCCATGGATTAGTCAGGCCCACAAAGAGTTATGGACACCATTGTTATAATAAAAAAACAATACTTTGGTTTTCCTCTTATCTTTTAGCTGGGCAACCTGATGCGTGTTTAAGGAAGGAATGTATACTCGTTGAAATCCAAAATAAGTTGTTGTGTATTCATTTTAGCGAAATAAAAACATATGATGCCATGCGAAGTGTTGGGAATCATGCAATTGATAGGATAATTTTCATTGAGTTCATGCTAATGATGTTAATACTACCTGTGTATGAAATGAGCATGAGTTAACATGATGAGATTATAGATGTTTGGGGTTTGAATCTTTTTCAAGTCTAGCACCTCTATTATGCAGGATTTACTCTCCTTTTTGTCCTGATCCAGATATTTCTCTCATTTGAAGTGTTACATTACATTGCACGCAGTGTTAAAAAGCATGTTGAAACCAGTATGCCTTTAATAGAGAGTACGTTGTGTGGAATTGAAGACAATCTTGCTGTGACGCCCGAGTCATATTCTTGGGCTAATTCTGAGATAGCTTATAGCAGTGATAACCAAAACTTGGGATTGGTGCATGACGAATCTCAAAGAAGGTAATGCAGCAGTTAACGCCGTATTTTTGTGTATTCCTCTTCCGAGTAAGAATTGAAATGCTATTCGTTCCTGTGAGTTCACATCAACATTTATAAAATAAATATCTTAATTTCTTGGACATGCAGAAAAGAGTTGAATAGAAGTTTTGATGATTCCTCAAATGGGCAAAAGTGGAGTTCAGAACTTAAAAATGGAGAAAAGCCACACAAGCAGGACATCCGACATGGTGATGGAGCCAAGTATATGTCTTATGTCAAGGTTTCCTATATCATAGAGTATTCATTATGTTGTTTATTTATTGTTATATTAAAGGTTTTCTCGCATTGATTGAACTACTTTTACTAACTTCTCTGAAGGAACCTTCTTATCCCATTTTTTCTTTTCCATCTTTGGATGTTCACTGAATATTTTTTTTTTGTCTCATCTAGATTTACCCTATATTCTTATGTCTCCATTATGATTTATTTTTCTTATATTTTGTTGGAGCAAGTGTTTAAGCAATTGGTATTTGCAGGTCAGCAGGGAACAGCATGCACGGTTTAAAAACAGCCTGAAACACGCCGGTAATACTGTTCAGCCAAACTCACTGAATGTTTTAGGGAACATTGACTCCCTTAATGTTCAACCCTTTGAAAGATTTGAAGAAGAAGAGAGGAAGAAGCTACACGAATTCTGGTTAGTAATTCATTTATTTTATCTTGAAATTGTTCCACTGATTGAGGGCCCTATTATTCACTAATACATATTGCCGAAGGTTGAAACTGGCAACAAAAGATATCCCAGAAGGTTTCACTAAGATGAGGAAGAGACTATCACAAGAACAGGAACTAGCACGGCGCCTGGGTGAGGAAATAGGACAACAAATGTCCGAAAAGGTTTGACTCAATTTTCTTGTTTTTCAAATACACACTGTAAATGTTTGATACATTAAATAGCGTGGGCCATCACCTTTTGCATCATTATATTAACTTGTTTGTGGTTTATGTCAGGCTACCAGAGATGACGAGAAAGGGGTTTCTCTGAACAAATCAGTGGAGATTTTCACTGAAAGTGGAGAAGGCAGGCTACCTTCTGCGACAACTAAGGTTCCTCTGCTGCCTCATTTTTGGCATAGCCTGTGTGATATATAAATTGCTGTCTATTCCCCCCACCCCCACCCACCTCTTTTGAATTTTGGGTGGTTTCAAATTTGTTTATTGCTTCTTGAACTTCTCAAATTTCTCTTTCTGTTGCTAGTTTGCGGAGAAAATGGTCTCTGAAGACTTGCTTCAGGAACAAGGGGACAATGAAATGCCAATTCCTGAAATGGCAACAGATTTAGAGGTGGATTTAATGCTCTATTTCCCTCTTTAAGCTATAATTGCTGATCTTAAGCTCAATTAATTGAACACTGCTGATTCCTATTCGATGGGGCTTTGAAATTTTTTTCCTCTTTTTATTATGTCAGAATGAAAATGCAATTAGAGGTGACTACATATTTGAGGAGCGAAGACGTAATCATAGTCAAATTGCTGATGAAGCGGATGAGGCCAACCATGTTTTCGTTCACAATCATTGCCAGCAGCAGATTGCGTCGCTTGATGATTGCTGTGGTAGCACAATGGTGACTCCAACCGGCCCCGGTTTTCTTCATGATCGACATCAGCTGCAAGTCGGCCCTGTTGATAGTTATCGTCAGACTGATTCCATAGAGATGGAACGCCCTGGAGATAAATCAAGTGCAAGACTAGATGAGCATTCTCCAATTGTGTCAGAGTACACTAGAAATTCGAACCACGTTAATTTTCCAGTTGGGCTGGGAGGAGATCCATTCTTACGTGCCAGTAATGTTTGGCCAGTAGCCGATGTTAACGGTTACTATGATTCTACTGTCCTGAGTAGTCGGTATGCCTCGGCTCACGATTTGTCGATTGTGCATCCACAATATATACATGGAGAACCAGTGGAGATGCTTGGTTTGGAAAGCGATCAGCTGGTTAAAGATACTGGGAAGGATATTTTGCATATACAGACTGATGATTTCCCGTTTCTCAGTTCTTACGCTCACCCAAACCGCAGCGAACTCCTGCAATCTGTCTTCAAAGATCAGAGTAATCTACCCTGCCATCATCAAGAAAAACTGTTACCTCTAGATTTCCATCACAGTAGCAATAGAAATATAATGATGGAGAGAGGTAAGCTTCCAGGAAGTTTGAGAGAGCAGATTCATCCCTCACTTTCTATTGAGCTGAGGCAGAAAAGATCATATGATTTATATAATCAAGAGAGTATATATCCACTACAAGCAAGTAACCAGGAGTGGGCCAGTGTCAATGCAGTTCAGCCTGAACCTCATTCGAATGGAGGGTTGAGTCGAAGCTTACATCCGTGTGAGAGTGGGATCCGGGATGGATGGCCTTCCTTTGATGGTCATGCTGCTATTGATGTGAACCATAGCCTAAGCAGTGGCAATAGTGCAGATCAAACCTTATACACTGTCGTTTCAGAATGTAATGAATTGAGACCTCCCATCGGCTATGAGCCGATGGCGTCTTCCGATGGATTGAACTCGGCCGGCAACTGTAGTGGAATCGGTAGAGGGACTTCCTCTACCGGTCCTTTTGTTCCACACTCATCTTACCCCCTCGATTATATGAGTGACCATGAGGCAGCTTCTGACCTTAAGCTCAGTAATCTTGGATGGATGTCAATGCCACCCCAGAACTCGAGAATACAGGAGCCGATGGGTAAACCATACGTAAGGTCTTGGAATCAATGAGGTGGATCAAGCAACCGTTGATTGATATTCATTCATGACAGCAGCACATTCATATGTCAACTGTTATTGGAGTCATTGGTTCTTTCAAAATCACCTTTTATGAAGAAGAGATCGTATGGTGTTATAAAAGTGGGACATGCTAAGAAAAATAAGTACGATCCCTTTTGTGGTTCTTTTGGCTTCACCCTGACCAGGCCAGTCCTTCTGTAGATAAAAGTAGTGTCCATGTACATTTGTAGCGAGATCACCTCACGTTTGGGGGGGAGTAGGAGGAATACAGCGGCAAAAGAAAGTACAGTTGTTTTTTGTCAGCCGAATGGCTACAGAGGTGCCTCCTTTATATACTTGTAGTTTTCGCAAAAAAAAAAACTATATATATAATGTGTACATATATGCTGCAATTTTACTAGGTGCAGGATCCGGTGACAGGATTTTAGACATGATTTTTAATTCCGGCCACTAGGGTTGCCCGTTGACGGAATTGGGCACATCGTTAGAAAGCTTATGCATAGAATTGAATATGTTCAAGTTTTGGTGATATTCCGACGACGTTATCACCGTTTAACAGAGCGTTCACATTTCCTTTGGGTTAAGTAGTCCTAAATAGGGTTTTAGAAAATTCCGGAACCGAAACTAAACATGAAGCTTATGATCTCCTATGTATCAGCTTTCTAACGATGTGCCCAATTCCGTCAACGGACAATCCTAGTGCCCGAAATTGAAAATGCATGTATAAAATCATATATAAAATCATGTTACTGAAACCTGCCCCATTTTGCTAAGGAGATAGATGGAAAAAAATTGGTCTAATAATGTCTATCATTGACTGAGTTTTTTTGGGGGGTAATTTAGTGATTTCATTAAAAACAAGTAATAAGCTTATGTACATGAATAAAAGCTATAACATAAAAGAATATATATAATTTATTTTTTGCATTGCAAAAAAAGAAAAGAACATATACATTCTAAGACTAGCTTGGTTGTTGTAATCTCATGGCTATAGCAATGTATTAGCTGATCCCATCCAGTCATTCGTTGTGCTCAATGGAGGTAGTAATTTACGAGCTTGTACCCAGTACCAGACTTGGTGTTTGACAATTTTCACCACATCTGATATGTCTTTTCCATCGAACAGTACTACATTTCGTTCCTTCCAGATGTATCAGAGAATGCCCTGCCATAGAGCTTGTCCTATGCTCCGTTGTCTTCTTCCTTTGATCTGATGCATGAATTCCTTGAAGTGCTGTTGTATGTTTTCAAATCGCACCTGTGGTAGTCGCATCCATGTTGCAATTTGATTCCATACCTCTTCAGCGTGTGAGCACTCCCAGGACAAATGACTCACGGTTTCCTCCTCTAGGCCGCACCATACACATCGAGCAGCTGGTTCGTCCACCGTAATACCTATTCTTTTCAGATTATCTATGGTGGCAATCCGGCCTTGTAGCAGTCTCCAAGAGAATGCCTGAGCCCTTAGGCTGTCCACAAGGGGAGGGAAATTCCTTTTTGGTGGGAACTGGTTGTCGGTTCTCACCATCTCTCCTTGTCCATTGTGTTGACCATGGAAAAGGGAATACGAAAAGTGGGTGGAAGGTCCACCTTCCTCCCACTTTCCACCCAAAATAATATATTTAATAATTTAAGTATTAGATTAATATTATAAAAAAATAGATAATAGATATGTATAGATAAAATAAATTGTAAAATAATAATAATAATGAAATTGTAAATAATAAAAGAAAGGGGAGGAAATTTCCTTCGATTGTTGTGGAATATGGAGGATAAATTGGAGAGAGAAAATATGAGTGTAGAAAAGATGAGGTGTAGGGTGAGAAAAGTGGGTTGGTGTGATAGGTGTAGGTAAAAATGGAGGAAATTTCCTCCATGATTGTAGATAGCCTTAGTGGTGTCACTTTTCCCCAAGCTGCAGCAAGGTGTGATCGCTGGTAATCTTCAGGATACTCTGCTTGTGTTTGGAGGAGGCTATATGCGGATTTTACAGTGTATCTCCCAGACTTATCAGCTTTCCAAGTCCATTCATCCAGGCCATCACCGTGACGGCGGTGTGTCATAGTGTATTCTGTGAGAAGATCCGGTCTTGTTTGCTCCCAAGATCGCAGCACACAGCAAAATGTCAGCCACAGCTGCCATGTGATGGCATTCTCCCCTGGTATGACGTAGCTTATTGTGTTGTTTCTGTTACTCGCCAGGTGGAACAAATCTAAGTATATAGTTGTAAACGTTCCATCTTCGGTCCAATCTATCAGCCAGAACTGGGCTAATTCCACACTTTGAACCTGCATAGCAATGTCATTGTTGAACCATCCCTCAGTTGCAGCTGTATTCCAAATATTTTTCCACATTACATACACATTATTGGGCAAGGACAACAAGTAGCACTCAATCATACGATCAGAAGTTGAGAAATATTTTACCTGTATGACCTCGCTCCAGAGGCTGTCCACTTCTATTTTTAGCCTTCATATCCATTTGCCAAAGAGTGCTATATTCATGGCTCGAAGATCTTTTAACCCCACACCTCCTTTGGTGACTTCTAGACACAAGTGTTTCCATTTCACTCAATGAATAGGACGTTGTTGTTGCGGTTTCTTCTACCACAAGAATCGAGTTATCAGCGATGTCAGCTTCTGTATTACCTGCACAGGAGCAAGGAAACGAGATAAATAATAAATTGTGAGATTAGTTAAAACTGATTTTGCCAGAGTGATCCTCCCTGCGAAGTTCAAAAACTTATTCTCCTAGTATCGCTGCTCTAATTGCATAATAAGGCGATCACATATCTGCACTCTTCCAGGATTCCCCCAACTGGCAGGCCCAAATATATGAATGGAAATTTTCCTTCTTGGAATCTTAGCATTTCAGCAAATCTAGACATCGCTGCTGCATCCACATTTAAACCATAGACTTGACTCTTGATGAAGTTGACTGATAAACTAGAGAGGAGCTAAAAAAAATCATGATTCCCTTCATAGTCTTCACATTAGCCTCAGATCCTTCTGAAAGCAGCAGCGTATCATCAGCATACTGAAGGTGTGATATAGTGATTGGCCCTAGATGCATCCTTCAGAAGCTGCATAGTTGTTGCTTGCTTAAGAATTAGATTGAGTCCTCAGCAACGATCAAGAACAAAATTGGGGAGAGGGCGTCGCCTTGGCGAAGTCCTCTGTTCAACCCAAACTCACTTGCACTTACTGTGGTGACACACTGCATGATACAGGGAGTCCATTTTGCACAGAAGCCTAGCTTCACCATCATCTCCTCTAAGAAATACCACCTTACCGAGTCAAAAACTTTTGTGAAATCAATCTTAAACATCACCAGAGGTTGCTTATTTCTCTTGTAGGAGTGGACAAGTTTATTTGCAACCAGTATCCCGTCCAATATCTGCCTACCTTAAAGAAAATCGGTCTAATTTCTTGAGATGAGACTCCCTATTACCTGCTTAAGCATTGATTGTGAGCTAAATCAACTTGTTGCACATTAACTTCGTAATTAAGAGGTATATAGGGATTGATATCTTAGAGATTTAACTTGACAATAAAAAATTGACTTGTTAGAGTGATGAGCAAAAGCTAAGCGACTACTTGTATTGTTCAAAAATTATTTCTCATCATCCTTATATTCACTTCATAATCAATAATATGAATTGATAATCCAGGAAAACATGAACATTTAAATAAAATTTATAATATTCTCAACAACATAAATAATACTGATTGTGCTCTTTTCTCTAAAATAAATTATTGCTATTATTTTTCTTATTTTAATCTATTATGTCTTCTATCTCATTGTTTCTTATATTATCTATTCTTTTTTATTGTCTAGTATTGTGTTTTCAAACTTATTTTAGTTTTTTATTTTTTGTTAATATGTTTTCACCCATATATACATTTTTTAGACCGTTAACTTAGGCGGTCGTCCACGAGATGTGGGCAATAGTCTAGTCAGTTTGGACAATGGCGAAGCCAGGATTCTCGGCAAGGGGGGCACAATTCATCTTATTTAATTTTTTCGAGGGTTTGCAGGGGTCCATATTTAAGTGAGCTCATTGTACTTTGTCCATATCATTAACATTATAGTTCATGATTGGTGAGCGTAGTTCAGGATCACTGGGAAGATGATCTAAATCAAGCTCCACATTATCTGGAAGATTTGTAGGATTAGAAGTCTCAGGCTCAGGCGAAGAAAAAGAATACTCTGAAAGAATCTTTTGATCTTAAAAAATGAATTTTTTTTGTACAAAAATAAACATATCAAATAAGGTTAAGATACAAAAATATACAATAATTAAATGCACCTTCTATGTTCATGTGAGCTCATTTCCAAATATTTTGCATCAATACAAACAGAAGGCAACATCAATCATTTAACAGAATAAAAAGCATTATAAAACAAAAAAGTTTGTGAACGAAAAAAGGGGCAAATAGAGTTACACAAAATAGACGAGTAAAGGAAAAAAAGGAATATATTAGTTGATGAGTAAACGAAGTAGAATAGTCATTGTATCAAAAGATTGAACATGGAAGCTAAGAACGCAACCCTTAATTATTACACATTGCCACTTTGCTGTTTGTATGCCATGTAAAAATGACTGGGACTAAAGTACCAAATAAAGTAGCCAAGCAAATCTAGCCGTTGTGATGAGAACAAGTTATAGCTCGGTTGAAATTTAGTAAGCTCAAGTTGAAGTTGAGAGGCAGAGATTTAGCTCTTATAAGAAATATAAAAAATATATTCAAAATCTACTGTAAGATTCGAGAGAAAATATATAAAAAGTATGGATACATTTTTATAGTTATTTCATCAAATACCCTACGTGCATCAGAAACAAACTCAGTTTTTACTCCAACCGACCATCTTCAAAGTCATAAAAATAATGTAAGAATCTAGCTAAACTATCAGAATTCACGATTGAATAACAAAATGCGGTCGAGGAAGTAAAAATAACAGAACAAAAAATTAACCAACGTACTAACCGAAAAAGACACCACAATATTTTTTTAATTTTAATTTTTTTTGGGGGGGATGGGAGTGGGGGGTTGTTAGGGGGGCACGTGCCCCCTGGGGCTCAAGTAGCCTCGCCCCTGTTCTTGCGGGACAGTCCCAAATTCATGCTTTGTTTGAGCTTAAGTTAGTAGAAAATCTTATAAATTGTTACTGTGACCTCACACATTGTTACTCTAAAGTTGCAGTTTTTTTGTTACTCTAAAGTTACAGTTTTTTGATATATCTTCTTCAGCAAACAACTTCATATGTAAGGAACAGGGTTAAAATTCCGGATTTTATTGCTGCATTTCGTGTTCTTACTGAACATTCTATTGGTGCACATATGAAACTGATTTTTTCCTTGGTAGCTCAGCGCCCAACATCACCTACCAGGAATACTCAATTAACAAGGTAACTTCTACATGTTCGGTTGTGGTTCGTTGCAGTTTTTTCATATATCTTCTTCATCCATATGTGTGCGACTTAGATCTCACTGATTATTATTTGAATGCTCTTTTTTAATTAATATGGACAATTACTATTACTGTGTTCTTTGTTTCCTATCTGCTTGATTCTTGCCGGACAGTCCCATATTCATGCTTTGTTCGAGCTTCAGTTAGTAAAAAACCTTATAAATTGCCGCAGCCTCACACATTGTCCGCTCTAAAGTTGCAGTTTTTTTGTTACTCTAAAGTTACAGTTTTTATTGCTGCATTCCGTGTACTTCAGCAAACAACTTCATACGTAAGAAGCAAGGTTAAAATTCCGGTTTTTATTGCTGCATTTAGTGGTGCACATACGAAACTGATTTTTTCCTTCCTCAGCTTTAGAACACTGCAATGGGTATTCCATCGAATGACTTTACCTTATCATTTGTTGATCAGTCCAATATGTCCTTACTTTTTGCACAAATGCATGTATTACGTTTGCTAATGTTTTTATTCTAACCTTACTACAAGATTCCCTGCCCTATGAAATCGAGCTGCACTTGCTCTTACTCTGCATTGCCATTTACTCTTTTACTTTGAATTTTTGTGTAGGGTTCATTTCCGACCGACAACATCCTCCTCAAAATATCTCTGCACTATTATTGTTTTGATCTGCATCTGTTTAATCTTCACCATGTACATTGTTTTGAGAGCCATTATTCCTTGCGAGGAGACCGAACATTGTTTGTTTGAATTGCCACCATGTACAACTTTTCAACTTGTATTCAAAAGGATTCAATTGCTTATGCTCAGTTTGACTTGACACGTGTTATTTATTTTAGGATTGGTGTTCGTTATATTTGTTAAACGGAATTTTTTGGTGCTCAAGTTTTGCTCCTTAGAAAACATTATTTTCATCTTCATATTTTTCCCTCATCACAGTGAAGCCACGGGCAATTTACTAATTTAAAATAGAATAGAATCAAAGAGATGTTGAACTAGTGGTTATAGAGTGACAATTGCACTCACAGGTCACAGGTTCGAATCTCCTCACATTACCTATAAAAAAAAAACTAATTTAAAGTATTCCGATATATAGTATACGAGTTTTTCCTCCCCCGAGCCCACCCTCCTGAATCAAGTGCCCTATGTGTCGGAAAAGTGTTTGTGGCCGTCGGCCACGAACAGTTCACTTAAATTTAGTTAAATTGTGCGGGTCTTCATACCATATCGGATCGGGTATAACCGCGGCCCACAGGTTACAACCCATCTTTCTCACTTCATTCATACAACTGATTTCCGAAGAAATTCTTTTCCAGAATTGAAGTTACAGCAATTCTTTCAGAGACTGAGTTCTGGAGAAATCCTGGAATCCGATTAAGCAATTCTTTAAGAGACTGAGTTTTGAAGAAATTCTTTTCCAGAATTTCCGATGCAACAATTCTTTAAGAGACTGAGATCTAACGAAATTCTTTCCCAAAATTTCCGATGCAACAATTCTTTCAGAGACGCTGGCAAACTGAGTTATTGTTGTCTTCAAGAGAGATCAGAGTTTGTGGGAAGATGAAAGGTGGCGCCTTGAGGAAGTGTTGGAAATTATGGGTTTCGGGTTTCAGGAATTTTTCTCAAAAATTCGAACCCGACAACAACCCAAACGTGTATTCA
The DNA here is from genome assembly GCA_025802335.1 of Pinguicula primuliflora. Taxonomy (NCBI): domain Eukaryota; kingdom Viridiplantae; phylum Streptophyta; class Magnoliopsida; order Lamiales; family Lentibulariaceae; genus Pinguicula; species Pinguicula primuliflora. The sequence goes on along the minus strand of JAOYMZ010035897.1, from coordinate 1,014 downwards.
TGCTCTTGAGGTTATGGGGATGAAATTCGTACCTTAATCTCCGAGATTCCGGCGAAAACAGATTTTGACGGAGACCACGAAAGCCCCAAAGAAGGAGACTTTCTACCAGTTGCACTCCCCGGCTAGTGAAGAGGGTGCTAGCCCTATGTCCGACAAAAACGGCGAGTCCGGCGACCTCGTCCGACCGGAACGTGAAACGGTGGTGGAAGGACAAACCTCCGTTCTTTCCTGGTTTTCTTCACAATTAGAAGAAGAACTTCACTCTCTTTTCTTCTTACGGGAAGTTTTATCTATATATCCTCATTAAGTTGACTCATCAATTTAAACTTTGGGCTTTTTGCTGCCCCAGCTTTTTTGAATTAGCCGAACTAGTCAGTCAAACTAGTCAAACTAATCAATCAAACTAGTCAGTCTATTTGACTAGCTTTTTAGAGATGTCTTTTTTCAAAAGATAGTGCAAATCTTTTTTCAAAAGATAGTGCAAATCTTTTTTCAAAAGATAGTGCAAATCTTTTTTGCAAAGCCACCTTAAATCTCATATAATATATTTTAAGAGTAATGTTATTCATGCAAACTGATAAATCCCACGAATCCTGTCCCACGAATTCATTGCGCCTTGGTGGGATCCACATGTTGTTGCCATCACGTGGGGAACTTAATAGGTAAATTTAATACTGTGCCCTGTCAGTAGCTTATCTTTTTGAAATTGCCCTGCCGCGCGCTTACCAACCGCGCGTTCCATTTTCGCGCAGAAAACACCCGCGCGTAACATAAACAATGTCAAAAAAACACATTTTTACATGTTTACACATAAAATACACAAACTTGTCAGAAAAAAAACATGAATTATATTTGTCAGAAAGCATTAATTATGCTTCTCTCTCTTATTCATCTTGGTGTCTTCGTCTCTTTCCTTTCTATGCATACAAATTTGTATAAAAATTCTTGTTTGTATGACGATTCATGCCGATCATCTCTTTTGGACCATCACGATTGAATAAAATTCTTGCCGGC
>JAOYMZ010035886.1:0-15894 GCA_025802335.1 Pinguicula primuliflora | reverse complement strand
TCCGGAATGCATAGCTGTAAGCCCCGAAACAAATAGCCATCATGCAAGGTAAAATCACAGCGGTGACCGTCCTTGACCTCCTAAAAAATCTTCCCAAAGGATGCATCGCCTACGTACAGATCAGCAAAAGACTCAAAGCCCACTACTTGAGTCCTCATGGTGCTCAAGAGCACGGTCCGCCGGCTCAAGGCATCGGCGACCCGGTTCAGACTCCCCGCTTGATGCTTAAGCGTGAATGTGAACTCCTATAGATAAGCCACCCATTTAGCATGTCGTCGACTCAACTTACGGTTCCCATTAATATACTTCAGGGCCTCGTGGTCATTAAATAAAACGAACTCCTTCTGGATGAGATAATGCCGCCAATGCTTCAAGGTCTGAATAATTGCATAAAATTCAAGATCATAGGTAAAATAATTCTTCTTCGAGCCGGAGAGCTTATCGCTGAAGAACGCGATCGGCCGGCCATCTTGACTTAGGACGCCACCGATGCCAACACCGGAGGCATCACAGTTGACCTCAAACAACAGGTCAAAATTAGGGAGAGCTAGGACCGGGGCTTCGGTCATCTTCTGCTTGACCAGACTGAAGCTGGCTGCAGCCTCGTCAGTCCAAACAAAAGTTCGGCCCTTTAGGCACTTTGTAATAGGGGCAATGATAGTACTTAAATTCCGGATGAAGCGGCAATAGAAAGAAGCCAGTCCAACGAACTCTCGGTTTGTTTCTATGATTCATGGTCTTTGGCAATCGTCTTCGGTTTTGCCTTCTATTTTTCTTTCGTCCATCAAACATTACGTAACAGTCATATTGCCAAGGTCGGCCCAGCAATAGGTGACAGGCATCCATGCCCACCACGTCGCACCAAGCACTATCAAAATACTTGCGACCAATCGAGAAGGATACAAGACAACGCTTGTCAATAGTGATGTCGCTCCCCTTTTGCAACCAAGATAGTTTGTAAGGCTTCGGATGTGGTTTTGAAGTCAGCTGAAGTTTCTGCACTACCTCTGCAGATACCACGTTTTCGCAACTGCCACTGTCAATTATCAGCTTGCACACTTTATCCGCGATCGTGCATGCCGTGTGGAAGATATTGGTTCTCAACCAATCATCCTCTGAATCACCCTTGGGCAACAGAAGGCTCTTTCGAATGACAAGAGTCTCTTGCCCATCTCCAGATAACTCCTCGTCGGCATAATCATCGAACATGGGTTCACCAGTCTCCTCATTTGGGTTGTTCTCGTGCTCGTCGAGTAATAAGGCTTTGCCTTTGTTGACCGCTGGCTGCCGGCAATCCGGGGATTTGTGTCCGGGCTCACCGCAATGAAAACATTTCACGATTGTATTAACTTTGCTTTGTGAGGCCGACGGAACGGGCCACGACTCCTGAGGTCGGGGCGGACGACTAGTCTGTTCGTTCTGGAACGACGAGCGACAACTCTGTTGTTTCTCAACGATGAGTGCTCGCTGATAGGCTTTGGAAATGGTGATATTCGTGTAGAGGCTTAGAACGTCCTGTATTGATGACCGCAAACCACTCACATATCGCGCGACTAGCTGCTCCTCTGTCTCAAACAAGTCATTGCGAGCCACTAACTGGTAAAATTCCTCGGTGTAATCAGCTACACCTCTTGAACCCTGTCGTAGCACATGAAGACGCTGGAACAAGAGTTGAGCGTATCCATAGGGGAGAAAGTGACCCCTCAATTTTTTCTTCATCTTCTTCCACTCCGTGATTTTGGCTTTGCCCATCTTCCTTTGAGAACGCTTCAACTGTTCTCACCAGGCGGAGGCTCGGCCTTTCAATTTAATAGCAACCAATTTGACCATAAGGTCGTCGGTAACTTCTCTGTAATCGAAGATACGATCCACTTCGTTGACTCAATCAATAAATTCGTCAGCCTCTAGTGTGCCGGAAAACTCGGGTAACTCGACCTTAAATCCAAGATCCCTACGATCTCGGCCGGCATTCCCGGGGTACGGAACGATATTATGAAAGGGGTTGCCGAACACGGACGAATCGCGATCAGAAAATTCACGATCTTCACGAATGGAATTCTCTTGCGCGGCAAGGCGCCGGGTGAGATCTGCAACTTGTCTCTGCAAATCCTCAATCGTCACTTCATGAACCGGGCGATCACGATGTGGGGCTCTGTCGATTTGCCCACGTCCGTGACCACGGCCACGGCCGCGACCACGTCCCTGAAATTCCTGTCTCGACGCGGCGGCGTTGGCCATTCCTCCAACGATTTTCGATCTGGCGGCGGCGGATGAACAGAATCGCTCTGATACCAACTGAAGCCGGAACGAGATAGCGATTATTCCGTTGGCGCAAAGAACAATCGATTTGCACGAAGAACACGAAGACAAGATTTCTCCCAAAGAAGATCCCGAGCGGAACCCTCGATTTCCGATTTATTCAATAGAAATTTTCACAATAAAACGACTCCCTAAAACAGGCACACAAGCCAGACTTATATAGCCTCCTAAACGGTTACCCTAAAATTAGTAAAAGTACGTAAAAATCCTTAATTAATTAGCAATTAATAAAATAAAGCAATAAAAAAAGTTTGAAGAATAAATTCACGGAACGGAGCTCGTGCGCCATCAATTACGATGGATCATCGATGCTCGTGCATCAGAAACCCATTTCTTCCTTCTGTTTCTGAACTTCCTTTCTTCCCGGGAACATTCACCCCTTCCGAGAACGATAATGTGTAAGTCGGGTCATATTCCGACCCGCAATTTTTATTTTGTTTCGGGTCCGATCCGCAATTTTTATTTTATTTTAATGATACTCTTCATGCTAGCCGTCCGATATCGATCCCATGGCCAGGACCTCTTTTCGGCATTTAAGATCCTTCGCTCGGGACAGAGACAGTCGGGACCAGAAAAAAACTCGGGTAACAAAACCGTCGTCTGATTCTCACGACGTCAATGGCCGATAGTATTCTGGATCGCCAAAATGTCGACAGGCCCCTTATCGTTAGGGTTAAACGGAAAGTTGCGCACGCTGCCATTGATGCTTTATGTACGTCTATGACCGATTGTATTTTCTTCTTTACTGTTCGTGATGTATTCGGGTACGCCAGTGTGAAGAGTATTTATTTTGGCGTTCTGATTTTTGATCGCACAGGGCTTGAAATTCACGAGAGGCCATCGAAGCGGCCGTTGCTCGATTTGGGGAAGCTAACGTTATCTGAGGCTTCTTCAAGTAGAGGTACATCTTGGATATTGACGTTTTCCGTTTGTTTAATCATTGCTCGTTGCCCGTATTTGGACACAAATCTCCTTCTCATGAAGAGCATAAATGATTGATGAGTTTTGAGGCAATGGCTTGACATTTCGATGCAGTGGAGGAACTGAAGACCAAGAAGGTTCTTGTAGAATATGCGGAAACAGTGAATAGTTCCACGGATACAATTCAAGTCCTCCAGTCTTTTCTGGTCAGTTATATTCTTGTCGAAACTATATATGCTTGATAGGTGATATTTGGAACCCGTTTTATTTTGTCTTGTGTGCTTGTTTCCTAGTTTTTTCCTGTGGAAACCTGTGTTTCCAGTCATCTTGGTGTTGTGGATTGATGAAGTCCAATACTAGTTGATGTAAATTTTCTCTCTTATTTGTTTTAAACAGCCTGAATTATCTGGTAAGTTGGCGTCTAAAGGGAAGTTTGGAAAAGGAAGGCGCAACGTTAAGTCTGTGAATGTAAGTTGTCTTTCTCTTATCTCCCTCTTTGCTCTAGTACATATAAGGATAAAATTAATATGATGAATCAAACATAAAATTGTTCATCCTTCATTTTCTCGAAGGCTTGGAGGTTATATAGTTTATTGCTTTGCTCACTCTTGTTCTGTGTTTGTTACAGTGTTCAAGCTTGTTGTGATATTTTGTACTCAAAGGGCGATCTGGCCTTGTTTGAATGTCATTAAAAGTTACTTACTGGTAAACTCAATGTTTGTTTGCAGAAGCATGACCAGATATTAACAAAATCGAAACAAAGCCAGCAGGTATAGCTTACTTGGAAATTGTTAGTAGGAACGTTTTTTTCTTACTATTTGTTAGTTGTCATGGGTATCATGATGGTCACCCGGCTTTACTTCTTACCTATTTCGTGGGCAGTATTTTTCTATTGATCCTTGCAAGAATTTCTATTGTCCCAAGTAAAGTACTTTTTTTAGATGGTAGGAATGAGGGGATCCTTTCCATGTCAAACCTTTCTGCATTTCATCTCTGTGCTTTCCATGTCAAACCTTTTTTTATGAGTACTGCGTTGATTCCAACACTTCTTTACAGGATATTTAACATCTTGTTTAATTTTTCATGCGCTATTTCATTCCTTTAGGAACTATCAATAAATGCTCGTTTCGAGCAAATATGGAGATGTCGGAGAGGGAAGAATGAAACTTCAAAAGATAAAGCTATACACGAGGTGTGTCAACTCTATGATGTTGTGCGGGTTGATGTCGAGGAACACAAAGCTTTTGTTCAGAAGGACAAGTACTGGTTCTTTTAAGATGTTATTTTGCATTGTCATTAGAATAGGATGAGTTCATATGGAAATGCTTAATCCTCCTTGCAGGAATATGGATTTGGAGGAGAGTAAGATGTTGGCTCAATATTTGCCTCTCTTGAGAGACGTTATGCCAACTGTTGCTTCAGAACTTGAGCACGATATGAGTGATTTGGCATACGAAAAGGGTCTCGTTTGATCATTTGCAATTTCCTTTGTTTTATCAGTTGTTTTTCTTATTGTCAGTTTAACTGCTGGTGGTGTCTCTTTTGCCTGTAAAACCTTTAAACGGATCACCTTAAGATCCTTATGTTCTGAAAAGTAAGATAACTTTCTTTTTATGAAGAAAACAGTATTTTTGTCGTACTCTGCTGTCACAGTGAAACGTAGTGTTTAGTCATCTTGTTTGCAACTTCTTTCTAATATTTCATTTTCAGGTCCATCATTTCGCATGACCTAAATGCTCATAGATTTTTCATCTCTTACGATTTATTAATAGCTCATGGTGTTTTCATTGATGTGCCTCAATCTTCAGAAGATGGTTATGTCTATGACTACTATACTGTGAAGGAGGAAGTAGCATACATGGAAGCTGAGGATACAAGCTCTATTCCTTTGTAAGTCTAATTGACACCTTTCTGCTTGTGATTTCATTTTTGCTAGAGTAAATTGTTGAAATCGTCCAACTCATGGTTCTATGACGATTTAGGGTTCAAGTTGAAAACGATGATGAATTTGATGATGGTCCAAGTGACAACTCAGATTACTCTAGTGATGATACTAATGGTATATTCGCTCTTCCATGTCCCAGTATCCCTCTACCTGCGAGCATGCCCTTTCCCTCATGAAGGCATAATTCAATTTGCACTCACATTCCTTTGGAATATATCATATGTTTGACTTAAAATGCAATTTCAGCGGAAGGCCATCCCCGGCACGACTATCCCGATGAAGATATATATGACGACGAGGATGAAGTGATCAGCAGTTCTATTGATGAGGAATCCGATGGGGAGATTGAATCAGATGAGGAAAGTGTATCAGATTATGATCGTAGAACTATGAAGATCCATGCTGAGATGGGACCTGGAGGTCAAATGTCTTATTACTTGGAGCCACAGTCGTCGGAACACAATATTGGAGTGGTTATTGATGGAACAGTACCATCAGACACATCAGATGATGAGATCATAACTTCGGAGATCCACTCGGAGCATGGTATTGGAGCGATTGATGAAACACCCCTCGATGTCTCAGCATCAGTTGAGAAGCCGGACTCTGCAGATGTAATGGGAGCAGCAGCTTATTTGGAACCATACGATGATCATGAATCGTATGGGTCGTATTATGATTCAAATGGTGGGTGCCATGACGATTATGATGATGATGCTGGGGGTTACGATTATTATGATGATGCTGGGACGTATTCTGATGATGACTAGGAATGAGAGTGACTTCATTCAGATCTCAACTAAGGTTATCACTGTCCACAGACCTTATCCTTGGAAGTTTTGTGAGTTTGGACCTGAAAATGGAATGTTCTGGGCTGTTACTCATCTGGAGTTGTTGGGGATCTCTCATATCTCTCAATGTATTTTGTCCAGAGCCTTTGTTCGCTTTGCATGTGCCACTTTACCAGCTTTGTGATGATATTTTATTTCTCCGTAGGTTGTACTTGTATGGGGAAATAATGTGTTACTAATTGAAAATGTGCAGGAATGGGAATGGGTAGCTCGTGAACCGAAATCCCTGGAAATCCTGTTTCTGGTACTTCTGTGGACAGGTTTAAATTCTTTCCACCTAATAATATTATAAATGGACCCAACACAAGTATATGGATTTTTATCGTTGATTAACATAAGACCACTTGAATGATATACAGATCACGGCGTGATCTTGTTGAGAACTTTCTGAGCTACTTGACCTACTGAAGAATACAGAAAAAATACACAAGCATGTAATTAGTGGATGATAATTAAGAAAAATATATTCAGGGCGGATTAGTTTCAGAACATGAATTTTGCCCGGCACTGGAGTGTTCCCGGCAGCTCCAGTCAGTCTCCCCGTCTCATTGTCAATTCTAGTCAAATTTATGTTAATGAATAATGTAAAATTTAATTATTTTATTGTTAATAAATATTACACCTATATACCAATCAAATTGGTCTCACCGGCGCGCGGGGTTGCTTGTGATAATCTGATGATCTAACCTACCAAAAAATAATAATCTGATGATCTAATTATTTAATAGATACTCAATTTTTTGGTCGATTAGATAATAGATATTTACGTATTTTTCACTTTTTAATACAGTCAATTTTATGTTCGTTTTTTTTATTGTAACAATTGTATTTCGACCGTCGGTTACTCTTCAGTCTCTATTTATTGGTTCTGGTTCGGCGGTAACTCGTCGGCCGTCATCGTACTTCTCTCTCTCTCCTTGTTCACCGAACTGTTTTCACATCGAAGATGATGCGCAGAATGCTACGGGAGGCATTTCCCGGCAAATCTTCTCTCCTCTCTCGCACCGCCATTGCTTCGGCATCGACCTTTGCACAACCTCTGCAAGAGAATTCAGCCAATATCCTTCCCAAAATGCCACCATTCGATTACACTCCGCCAACCTACACCGGACCCCCTGCACAAGAGATACTCGCTAAACGTAGGGAGTTCCTTAGCCCCGCCGTCTTCCACTTATACGATAAACCAGTAATGTTTTTTGGATAAAAAATAATTAGACATTGTTTTCAATAAGTGGAATGTTGATTGATATCCTTTTTTATTGTTCTTTTGCTGGTTACTTTTGCGCAGTTGAATCTGGTGGATGGGAAAATGCAGTATTTGTTTGATGAGAGTGGACGGAGGTACTTGGATGCGTTCGGCGGGATAGCCACCGTCTGCTGTGGGCACTGTCACCCCGATGTGGTGGATGCTATTGTGAAACAGATCAAGTGTTTGCAGCATTCCACAATTCTGTATCTTAACCCTGCCATCGCTGATTTTGCTGAGGCCCTTGCGTATAAATGTCCCGGCGATCTCAAGGTCTCTTCTTATTACCTAGGTTTACACCTAAGTGACAGCTTTCACTGTTTAGAGTTGGTCATATGATCTGTTTGCCAATTGATGATCTGTTGAGTACTTCTTGATGGATTTCAGGTTGTTTTCTTTACGAATTCTGGGACGGAAGCAAACGAGCTAGCTTTGTTGATGGCAAGGCTGTACACAGGCTGTCAAGATGTAATTTCGATCCGAAATGGGTATCATGGGAATGCAGTGGGGACTATGGGAGCCACTGCTCAAAGTAGCTACAAATTCAATGTTGTTCAGGTATACCATATTAGACATGCATTATTTTGTGAATTGTCAGCAGAATTGGTCGGTGTTAGAATTTTTATCTTGTATTTGGATCAAGTATGTATATTGACACTGATCACCTGTTTGGTTACAATTAGACCGGAGTCCACCATGCACAGAATCCTGACCAGTACAGAGGCGAATTTGGCTCTGATGGATTGAAGTACGCTAGAGATGTTGAAGAGATAATCACTTATGGAACTTCTGGACATGTTGCTGCCTTTATTGCTGAGGCCATACAGGTTTGACTTTGATGGTTGTTTGCCATGCCATCTTGATGTCGTGTTAAATCCTAATTCTGCCAGTGGTCAATGATTTTTGTAGTTGCAAAGATATTTGCTCTCGTTAGGTCGTGTGTTCTGCCTTCATATTTTGACATATCAACCGTGAAATCAGCTATCAGTTGTTTTACCATGCGTCTCAAATGCAATGTTTGTAGGGAGTAGGTGGAATCAAAGAGTTAGCCCCTGGATACTTGGCATCTGTGTATACCACTATCAGGAAAGCTGGGGGTCTTTGCATAGCTGATGAGGTTCAATCCGGTTTTGCTAGGACTGGTAGCCATTTTTGGGGATTTGAGGCCCATGGCGTTGTGCCAGATATTGTAACAATGGCAAAGGTAGGTTAACTCTCCTTACTAATATTTCTCTTCTACCTACCCTCTGATATTTTTTTTTATCGAAATGTCACCATGTGCTGCTGTGTAAGGGTATTGGAAACGGAATGCCGCTTGGTGCTGTGGTTACCACTCCAGAGATTGCTAAAGTCTTGTCTTCCCGAAGCTATTTCAATACATTTGGGGGTAATCCAGTCTGCACTGCTGCTGGACTCGCTGTTCTTAATGTAATAGAGAAAGAAAATCTTCAGCAGAATGCCTCAACCGTTGGTTCGTTTTTGAAGCAACGCCTTACTTCTCTCAAGGACAAACATGATAGTAAGTATTCTTTCCAAGTTCTAATACTATATAGACACAAGTCATTGCATAAATCATCCCGTCTGTAATATTTCGTGGTAATATTCTTCAGTTATCGGAGACGTGCGAGGAAGAGGTTTGATGCTCGGAGTAGAGCTCGTGAAAGATCACCAACTGAAAACTCCTGCCAGGCTTGAGACTCTACATGTAATGGAGCGGATGAAAGGTGCGTTGTGAACTTGTCTCTGATTTCTCGTAACATTGTAGAATCTGCATCTATCTTCTATCATCTCTTATACAACACTGTTATCTTCCAATTTTTTTTCTTCAGAGATGGGAATCCTTGTGGGCAAAGGAGGTTTCTTTGGAAATGTATTCAGGATCACACCACCCCTCTGCTTCACCAAACAGGATGCTGGTTTGTTTCTTTATGTTATGAACTGTATTTCTTACTTGTTTCATGATTTGAAATCAAGTAAAACTGCCTGCACTTGCCTTGTTTGTGTACAGATTTTCTAGTGGATGCCATGGATTTGGCATTGTCGAAGATCTAAAAGAAGAGGATGGTTGCAAAAGACCAGCTACTTGTTCTGGTTCCCTACCTGTATATGTGTTTGCGTGTCTTGGAGGACTGTATCAGATGAACCATTCACATTTTCCATAAAAATAATGCAGGGAGATGATGAGACACCACCTCGTTGTCTCTCACTCCTTATCTAGTTGTTCGGAATTTTAATTTTAATTTTATTGTATTATAATTTCAACAGTAGCTTAATTCACTTGTTAAACGCAAAAGTAATAATAATAATAATAAATAAAACTTGTTAAATGCGTAGGGGCAGCCATACTTAAAATTATTAACGAATAATTTAGTTATAGGAATCAAAAATTTCAGACTGTGGCGAGTTTTTGATAAGTTTATTGTCATCAATTTAATTATAGGTGTAAAAAAATTTTCCTACAAAATTTATACAAACTAACACTAAACATTAGATTAAATATAATTATCTTTATATCATAGTTATTAATTGTCACCACAACAAATTTTAAAAAAATTTGTACAACTATCATTTTTGAATATTTTATTAGGTTTTTTGAAATCTTCAATGAATTATTGAAAATACACTAGAGAATGATGCTTTTTTATAGGTAAATGATTCTTTCAATAAAAATTATTTACATATTTACGTATTGTTGCGTTGTGCGTAGAGTGCTGCAAGTGGCTTGTTATCTCAACCAAGTCAGCTTGGTCTAGTGGCAATTAAGTGAAATCTTGACTAAGAGGTCTCGAGTTCAAGCCTCAACAAAAAATACTTGGTCAAGCCTAATCCATAGGAGCCTTTGGGCTGAGTGCATACCCCCTAAATTAGTCGAGAGTGTAACCTGCTCCAAAACCGTGAGCCACAAGTCACATATCAAACCCAAAACATACGTTCAGCCATACAAGCATCACATGCAGGACAGTCACACACGCAAAAAATAGCATATAGCATCACATATGAAAGCATAAAATACTCCTCAAGGAGATTTCCCCCGGTTCTAGACCAAACTAGCTCAAATACTCGAAACCCACACTAATCACTTGAATCTCCTATAGTCACACAAGTAAAATCTTAGCACTAAACACATCATTCGAAAGCATAAAACACACTTGTCATCAAGAAATAATAGTCACGCACATGAGATCTCAGCACCACACGCATCATTCGAAAACATAAAGCAGGTTGATATATACTCCTTCTACCCAGCCAGTTCTACCCCAAATACCCAACCTCCAACTTCGGGATTTATGGTCACCCTTGAAGTACTACACAAATAAAAGAAGTTCCCTACCTTAAGTTTGTCTTCTTTGCTTGTCAGAAGGGTTGTTGCTCCTCCCTTTAGATCCTCCCCTTTTTCCTGTCTCTGTATCCCTGTAGGTGTCTGGAGGCAGAGCCCTTATAATGACCTAAACTCACAGGGTAAAGTAAAGGTCGATTTTTACTGTAGAGCGGAATCCGAGAAATGGGATCACAAGTTAAGGCAAAAGATTAGGGAAATTGTGGGCTGGGCCAGAATTAAATTCCTCTTATCGGCCCAATACATAAAAGAGAGGATTTACATTTATTTGAAAATTCTCATATCTCACACGCCGTCTATGAAAAGACTACACGCGCAGTGTTAATGCAAACATATCTCTTCAGGAAATGGGTTTAGGATTTAGGGTTTAGCGTTAGGGCCCGACTGAAATATCCAAATTTGCGCAGAGCTGTTAGCCATGAAAAGAATAACACGGATGCTGTACTTAATACAGATTAGTTGGAGCACAAATACTTCATCCAGGTTGACCACGAATGCGTCGTGGTTTACCGACGGTCGTGTTCTTTCAGACTTGGCTATTTAGGTATTTAATTATGGCTAAATATATATAAAAACTCTAATTACTCTATTTGACACGCTCAGTGAGTATGAAGGACAAACATACGCATGAATACATCAGTTTTTATTGGGTGATAAGGCACTTATGGGATTAGAGACAATATTTTCAAGTAGATTGGAAACAAAGAGACTTCATTACATTCCTCATAAGAGCAACTTGTCTTGGATGTGAAACAATCATACATTGTGCGTCTCATAGTTTATATAGGCATCACATGAAATTTAAACTGTGTAAAAGTGATGAATTATGTACCAAAATTATGAGTTCATACGTAATTAATGGATTGTGGTTGTTTAGTATTATTTTTTTAGGGTCTGATTGCGTTATCCGGGTTTACCTCGTATAGTCGTGCTCTTCTATCAGGCGTGCTTATAACATGATAGTTGGAGTACAAATGACTCTTCTGGGATAATCACGGTGAGTCGCGATCTTATCGATTGCTTTATTTGTTTAATAGTCTAGGGCCCGACTGAGGTAACCGGGATTACCACATATAGTCGAGCTTGTACCGTCAGACGTGGATAAAACCATATATTACAGGATAGTTGGAGCACGAATGACTCTTCTGGGACAACCACGACGGGTCACAATCGTGTCGATTACTTTGTTTATTTAATAGGTTAGGGCCTGACTGCGTTATCTGGGTTTACCACATATGTTGTGCTTAACACAGGATAGTTGGATCACGAATGTTTCTTCCGGGATAACCATGATGTATCAGGATCTTGTCGATTGAAGGCTTAACCCCTTATCGATGCCTCGAATGCCAAAAAATAATACTGGAATGTGTTGTTTTTGTCGACATGTATGTGAGTTACGGTCCCTAGATTCGACCGTTCGAGGAGATACAAGTGGGATGCAAGCTTGCAGTAGTTTTCTTCGGGTAAACGTCCGACGATATTTTGAGCACATCTCATATCTCGCCAAGATTTGTCATAACTTACTTGTGCTCATAGGTTCATGCGAACTAGTGACTGGATTGCTCTATGAGCATGCCCATTTCCAACACCGACAAATTTAGGATAAACAAATTTCCCTATCACGACAGACGTTGCTTGTCGATGGCTTACGTGTCTGTACTCGATAGCACAGTTATGATCGTCATTGTAAGTTCAGATTGTAAAATACTCTGATTCATCATAGACTTTTGCCCTTCGGACCCTCCATTTGCAGATCCTGTGCTTATTACAAGATAGTTGGAGCACGAATGACTCTTCCCGAATAACCACGACGGATTGTGGTCTTATCGATTGCTTTGTTTATTTGATAGTTTAGGGCCCAACTGTGCTATCCAGGTTTCCACGTATGTTGTGCTTAATACAGGATAGTTGGATCACAAATGACTCTTCCGGGATAACCACGATATATCGGGGTCTTGTCGATTGTTGTATTTGATAAATAGTTTAGGACCCGACTACGATATCCGAGTTTACCACGTATAGTCGCGCTCGTACTATCATATGTTAATAGAACCACGGATATTGGGCTTATTATAGGATAGTTGGAGCACAAATGACTTTTCCAAGATAACCACAATGGATCGAGGTCTTGTCGATTGCTTTGTTTGTTTGAGAGTTTAGGGCTCGACTGTGTTATCCGGGTTTACCACATGTAGTCACGAGTGTACCGTCAGACATGAATATAACCATGGATGTTGTGCTTATTACAGGATAGTTGAAGCACGAATGCTTCTTCTGGGATAAGCACGATCGGTGGGGGTCGTGTCGATTGCTTTGTTTGGAGCATGAATGGTTTTTTTGGGTAGTCGCACTTGTATCGACTGCTATGCTTATTCTGCCTTGTCGAATCGTATGAAAATGCAGGGCATGAAAAGACATGATGTATTAATGCCAACGAAGAATATATTGTAAAATTAATTATGGCTCGAATGCTGATTTCGGGTTCACGATGTATACTATAATTGATGACAACCTCATCCACTTGAATCATTCTTCATCTTGTTGCTAGCTTGTAAAAATAAAAATGTCGAATCATCAACGACACGTTGTCTCCCTCACTCCCGCGCACGACGTTGTAGCCTTCCCTACTCCCATGCACGACAATGGTGCAGCTGCCCCTACTGCTGCGCATGCCGACGTTGCAGCCACTCTTACTCCCACGCACATGAAAGCCAACGTTCCCACTCCATCTCCAGTCGTCATTGCCTTGGATGAAGACGACGAAAATGACGATGATGAGGAGGATGAATACGATTAGGATGATGATGATGATGATCAGGATGACGACGAAGATGATGATTATGATGGCGACAATGATGAAGATGACGATTATGATGAAGACGAAGTTGACGAAGAGGACGCTGAGAAGGAGGAAGATGACGAAAATGAGAACTCTGATGAAGGCGATGAAGATGTTGATGAGCAACCCACCGAATACTCCAACTCGTCCAATGATTCATGAAGAGTACGGTTCCCGCACTCGTGGATTTCAAGGACTAGTCCAGTACCATCACCACCGCCTACGCCGAATTCATTGATGAATCCGGCCAGTGATGGTAGTCAATATTGGTAACAAATATCTTGGTCGTAAGTAGTTGTTCTACTGGTTAAATGAAAAATACACTGTGGTACTTCATGCAGCGATTCATGAGCTTTCTTAGTTTCTTCTCTTTTTTGTCTCGATGAGAACAACATGGAGATGCATGCCTCGACATGCGTACGCGGCATAGACCCTTGTGGAGTCCGGCAAGAGAAAATTGTGTGCCGCGACACAGGGTAAATTGTTAGAGTAACATAGTAGGGAAACCCGACAAAAATGTCAAGTGAAAGAACGCATGCCCGTCGGCTGTATTCCTGATCGATGATCAAGCTATTCATCGAATTAACTACACAATACACGTTCATAACATACAGAATTGAAATTCGTGCACCAAAAATGCATGACCCGTATCTAGCTCTTAATAATATTATTCATAATCAGCTAGAAGTCAGAATCAGACGCACATTCAAAAATGGAACTAGTTTATAATCAGTACTATTCACGGCCTAGAACCATCGATGGTCTTTCCATCTCTTGTTACTGTATTTGACTAGGGATGGGCATTCGAGATTCGCAATCGGGATTTGCCGAATCTCGATCCCATCCCATTTTGGTTCGGGCCTAAAATTTTGGGCCCGATCCTGGTCCGAAGTCCCGAACAAGTTCGGAACTTCGATTCTCGGGACAGCCTAATGCCCGAATTAAAAAAATTAATGTTTATTTTTTTTTGCATTACTTAAAAACAAACTTAAGTTTTGATTCAACTTTATCACAAAAAAATCAATTCCCTGGATTTCAAATAACCAATTAAGACATAAATTAAAATTAATTCCCCAGATTCCAAACAATCAATTAAGACATAAATTAAAATAAATTCCCTGGATTTAATTAACCAATTCCCTGAAATGCAAGATCAGAGAACAACCAAATGAAGTTTTTATAACAAAAAGAAGAAATCACAAAAACCTAAATCAAACAGAGAGTACGCTACCCAAAAAGCCCAACTCAACAATCAAACTAATTTTTTTAATATTTTATTATTTTTAGTTCGGGCTTCAGGTCTGTTCCGTTTAAAATGGAACAGGCCCGATCCCGTCCCGAATTAGGTTTGGGACCTATTTTTAGAGCCGGACCTGTCCCGAATTCCTTTTTTTTCGGGCTTCGGACTTCGGACTTGTCGGGCCTCAGGATAATCCTGAGGCCCGAAGGCCATTTGCCCACCCCTACATTTGACGAAACAATTGAGTCTAGAATGGTGAAGAGAAGAAAAATATTGATTTATATTTTCCGACGACCTGAAAACTGTAACGGCGTTTGGCGGGAATGTGTATAATTACGTTAGTTGATAGTTTAGTATGAGCGTTTATTACGATAAATTTAAATATATGCGATTTTTAACTTATTTTTAAAGATAAAACTTAATTTTATAATTTTTTTAAAATTAATTTTCAAATTTTTTTTTTGATAAGGTAACATGATTTTTCCGGGCCAGTTGCAAATGTAACCTTATGAGAAATCTGTTTTTGAAAAGTAACCTTTTAAAAAAAAAAATTACAAATGTAACTTCCATTTTTAAAAATAAATTAAAAATCGAATATATTTAAGTTTAGCATAATATTAAGCTTCCAACTAACGTAATAACACCCATTCCCGTCATCTCCAACTACCGTTACAGTTTTCCGATCGTCGGAAAATATAGATCAACATTTTTCTTCTATTCTCCCACATTCTAAGCTCAATTTTTCCGGAAACACATTCAAAGAGATCGAGGGAGACAGAGAGACAGAGAGACCGAGAGCATCAACAGACGCTGCATGAATAGGGCAGATCTAATCTGTGTTCTATTTTTGAAGGTGCGTTTGATTCTGAATTCTAGCTAATTTATGGATAAGATTATTTAGTTCTCGGTATGGGTTATGTATTTTGGTGTGAGAATTTCAATTCCGTAATCCGAACGTTCTTTTTTTGAGTTAATTCTGTCGATTGGCCTGCGTTCGGTCACCCGACACCTTGCAGTCGTGATTGCCGTGCTTGGTCGAGTACCCCAACTCCTTGATCTAATTCGTGTTCCATTTTTGAAGGTGTGTTTGATTCTGAATTCTTGCTGATTTATGGACATGATTATTTAGTTCTCGGTATGAGTCATGCATTTTGGTGTGAGAATTTCAATTCCGTGATCCGAACGTTCTTTCTTTG